>PITA01002761.1:0-153335 GCA_004023965.1 Spilogale gracilis | reverse complement strand
TCAAATAAACAGCCTTCTGAAAGTAGGAAAGCCAGTTCATCCAAACCACACCCAGAAGCTTCACTGAAGCCAATTCTGAGGTTCTGAGTTAGATATTACTCTAATTGAGGCTACGACAAAATTTCCTAATGAGCATGAGTGATGCTGGGGCAATGAAACCATTACACATTACAAAGTTACCCCCCTCTTTTTTTTTTTTTTAAAGTTCATTTACCTTTTAAAAAAATTCCATTCCCCTTCTAGGTCTTAGGTTCAGAAAATTAAAATATGAGCCTGACCCCTGACTCCTTTAACTCTGAAATTTGAATTTAACAGATTCAAATTCATCTGTTCCATTTGTACACAAAATCCTATGTGCTTTGTAAGCTCGGGAATGTTGAGTAAGAATCTGAAATGTTCTCAGACCAGAACCCAAAAGAAGGAAAATGGAGCAGCAATGGCCACAGTGGCCAAAGCCTGGAAAGAGCCAAGGTGCCCTTCAACAGACGAATGGATAAAGAAGATACGGTCCATATATACAATGGAATATCATGCCGCCATCAGAAAAGATGAATACCCAGCTTTTGTAGCAACATGGACGGGACTGGAGGAGATTATGCTGAGTGAAATAAGCAGAGAAAGTCGATTATCATACGGTTTCACTTACTTGTGGAGCATGATGAATAACATGGAGGACATTAAGAGAAGGAAAGGAAATGTGAACTGGGGTAAATCGGAGCAGGAGACTAAGCATGAGAGACTTTGGACTCTGAGAAACAAACAGGGTTTTGGAGGGGAGGGGGTGAGGAGATAGGAGAGCCCGGTGGTGGGTACTGAGAGCACGTATTGCATGGAGCACTGGGTGTGGGGCATGGGCAATGAATCTTGGAACACTGAAAAAAATAAGATTTAAATTGAACACAATTTTTAAAAATAAAATCTAAAAAAAAAGGACAGTGGAGCAGTTCCCTGTGATCACATCTTCCCCCTCTTTCCTGTTGTCTTCTGGTCCCAGAAGAGTCGTCAGTCCAGGTTTGGAAGGAGATGAAGAGAATGCACAGCCTGAGGAAGAAAACTGTATCTGAGAGAAAGAAAAGAGACCAAAGGCACAGGGCTGGAGGGAGTCGGCAGGCAGAGCCCTCACGGGCCAAGGGTAAGGAAGAGTCATGTGAGTCACTTGAGGGGCCCAAAGGATTTGTCCAGTGTTCCCATGTCACACAGCCCAGCACCGCCCTGGGCTGGAAACCTTGTGGTCCTGTCCTTGCTTAGGCTGTGCTCCCCACCGCCCGGTGCGCCTCCCATCCGTGGCTGATGCCTACTTTGCGGTCACTCGAAGTGTGGTCTAGGGATCTGTGCCAGGTTCTGAACTGTTTTGTTGGGTTTTTTTAACCAGTGAAATGAGGGAAGGCTGGAATTTAAAAGTAAGCATTTAGAAACTTTTATAGTAATATGCTAGAATAATTATATATAGATGTAGTCTAATCACAAAATTGGGCTTGTACACTTTAATTTTACTGGTCTAGTCATCCATTTTTATTGTATTTACCTAGAAAATTGGAAATTAAAAAGAGAAAAAGAAATGAGCCTTTTACTATGGGTAGTTAGTTTGAGAAGCTGCCGTAAGATGCGTCTGGAACACCCCCTCCTCCGGGAAACCTCAGCATTTCCTCCCAGAAGGGGGCTTCTCCTCCAGACTTTCCCATACACAAACAAATCCCTAGCGTTGAGCCCTTGCTTTCCTTTCCTGTTTATGTGTGAGCTTCTTGGGGGCAAGTCCTGTATCTTAGTTATTTTTGCATGTCCAGCATCCAGCATAACGTGTGGCCCACAGGGGACAACGGATAAATGTTGGCTGAACATAAGTAGCTGAATGGGCCTGTGTGGAAACAGGCAGCCTGTATCTGACTCCGGGACACCCACCGAGCTAGGCTCCCATTATTAACCAAGTCCTCTTCGAAATATGCTTCATCGGGCGCCGGGGTGCCTCAGTCATTAAGTGTCTGCCTTTGGCTCAGATCATGATCCCGGAAACCCAGGATCCAGCCCCGCATCAGGCTCCCTGTTCGGCAGGAAGCCTGCTTGTGTTCCCTCTCCAGCTGTGTTTCTCTCTGTCAAATAAATAAATAAATCTTAAAAAATAAATAAATAAAAAATAAATAAAATGTGTCATCACTAGATATGCCTATTGGCGAACAAGCTCCTTGCTGTCCCGGGAGCCAATCTGACAAGTATCTTCAACAGAAAGTTTGAAGATCCTCCCCTGCAGTTCATGTTGCGTTGTTTCTGCAGCCTCACCCTCTGAGGTAATTGTATTTCCCTGATGACTGATTTCAGGTGAACATCTCACTTTTGCCCTCCTGTTCCGTCTATGCGGGAAGCTGGTATCCGTTTCCTAGCGGAGCTCTGGGGAATATATCCGATGGTGGAGGCGGAATCCATGGCATAGAGTAGGCTTTACGTAAATCTTTCTCGGAAGGGATGGCAAACATCAGGCCTGGTTCTGGTACTTCCTCTCCACCTTCTGAGGCAGACATTGCTAAATAATCATGGCGCTTTCCCACTAGAATGGACTGTACCGCACATTCCTATCCAACCGCTGCCAGTTGATGTGGAAAGGAAATGAACCCTTGATTTGTCATCCTCACTAGAAACCATTGCCTCCTTGGCATAGTTCTAGGCTAATGCTGAAGTGAGCGATAATTCTAATTCCAAAGCAGTTTTTAGCAAGTGCAGGATAATGAGCGTAGTGAGCAGGCAACTGATGATATAGCAAAGAGGGAGCATCATTTTTTTTTTTCAGATTTCCCAAATGTGAATGAACTATCACATTGTTGAAGGACAAGCGGGTAGGTCCTCTGGACAGCGATGTCATCTCTTTGCTTTTAAGGAACTAAAAGGAATGCAAACAGCATACAGCTGGATTGAGATCTAACCAACCAGCATCTTTCCCTCAAGAGAGAAGAGTTGGTAAAATACCAGTCTTCTGGTAGCTTTGCCTGACAAGGTAGGGAAACTTTGTGTTAGTCCTCGGGATGAAGCAAGTATGTAGCTGCTTCAGAGGTAAAATTACCTGAAGAAAACGCAAAATCGCATTGTAGTAAAATTTTGTAATAAATATGCATAGCAAAAAAGACTGATGGACATACATCAAAATGAAGATCGTGGTCTTAGAATACAGTTGTAGGTAATGTTTTTATTTCTTTTGGGGGGACTTCTATAATGCAGTTTTATTAAAGATAACAAAATTGATGAAGTGATTGTTTCAATTCTAAAATTTGCTAAGTAGAAGGAACATTTAAGGATGGGACAAATGGGTTCTCATGAGTTGTAAGGGCCTGAAGTAGAGAGTAAGTAAGCAATGAGTACTTATCGGTTTCCCGTTTCTTAGTTATGTACGGGAAGAGAGACAAACCCATCTAAAAGGCAGCAACGTGCCAAAATTATTTTTAAAACGAGACTTCCATTTCCCCCAAGAAGAGTAGGTCTTGGTACCTCAATTAGAAAACTGAGCATGATTCACAAACTGTACTATTTCAGCTTGTGTGTGTGTGTGTGTCTATCTGTCTGTCTTTCGAGGTCAGAGGTAAGCACGGGCCATCTGGAATCATAGTCTCTTCTTTGCGTAATCTGGTTTTATTCCAGAGCATATGAGATAGTTGTTACAGCCATACAGCTGATGAACTGGAAATCTGTGTATCTACTTCACATACTCCCATATAGACTGAGTGTTTTTAAAAGGGCGCGTTTGAATCTGACCATCACTGTAGCATGCAGAAAAGAACTTGCAAAAAATAGTAAGGGCAAACAAAGAATGTTGTCCTTTTGTTGTAATCTGCTGGGAGACATAAAATGAATGCTTTGAAATGAGGCATTTACGAAGAGAACACTGAATACCGTGTCTCTCCGAGGAAGCTGTCTTGTTTATCTAAAAGATAAGGACCATGTGCGGCCAGGTGCATGATTACTAGCTGTTTTCAGAAACTCAGTGTCTGGGTTGGAAGTGATTTTAATTTTATTTTCTCTCCCGGAGGCTGTAGCTTTCTCTCTAATTATTAGTGGAATGTTGTATAAAAGGCAAAGTTGTAATCTCTTCTTAAGTTGCAAGTTCATTTCCATCCTGTGATATTACATTTTTTTTATCCACCCTCTTTAGGATAACTGCCTTGGAAGTCTCTAGCATATTGGTTCCCAACACTTTTTAAATTTTTTTCTCCAAACCCCCCAAAACGCAGATTCATATATAAAAAGTTGTTGCCCACCACAACTCCTTCACCTGGGTGCATCATGCCACGTGACGTTCCAAAATATGAGTGAATTGATCTTGTCTCTCGAGTTTCCTTGACAAGTTTCTTGGGAGTTTGGTGGCCCATGCATTCTGCCTGATCCAGGACACTCGCTTCTTAACCCCTTCCTACTCACCACCACTCTGGAATCAAACTTGTTCTTAGAATCTTTTCTCTGATTTCAGCTTCCTTGACTGTCCCATTTCCCTACTGTTAGTTATTTCTTTTTTTCTAGACACTCCCTTCTTTGGTTTCCATGTCTTTGTAGTTTCTTGGTTCTCCCTCTGCCTTGCTGCTTACTTCCTTCCCTCCTTTAAGAGCTGCTCAGCAGCCATCTGCCTTCTAAATGTAGGCATTTCCAAAGGTTATGCCTTGACTTTCCTTTTGTTCCTGCTCTCTCTGTGACCTAACCCGCGATCACTTTCATTTGAATGTTTCCTTCAGCTAAGTATTTGGTTGCCTCACTTTGCCCTCAAGTTGGATGCATTTCAACTTTAATAACCTGCCTGTACTTCAAAGTTGCCCTATTTCCAATGAGGTAATTATCTCCCCCCACCCCCTGCCCCAAATTAGGTCTTCTTTCTAAATTCCCTGTTGTCACATATGGCAATACAGCTCTTTCAGGAGCTGGACGTTAACATAGAGCTGCATTCGCTGCCTCCCTCTCTGTGGCCCCAGCATCTGGGCAGTCCTGCCAGCTCTCCGTGGCAATGTTTTCCTGAATGCCACCTTCCCACACTTCTGATACTGGGTCAGATGCTCCTTTTATACTAAGAACTATTATAATGGCCTCTTCCCGGTCTCAGTGGTCTCCGCCACAACAATCTTCCTCTTGCGGCTTTGATCATGCCACATTCCATGCTCAAGAACATTCGATGGCTCCCCATTCTCTAGCATCGCGACAGCAAGGCCTTCTTGCCTGCAAGCACACATAGCTCTCTGACCCGGCCTTCCAGGACCTCATCCTGTGCTGAATTTATTCCAGAGTATCTGTTTTTTTCTGGATGGACCATGTTTTATACTTTTACTCATTTTCTTGCTTTCCTCTCAAATATCCTTCCTGTGATTTCTGTTTGTAGAAATCTCATTCACTTCCTTCATAAGCTTCTCTTTACCCCACCGGTCCACACGCTTATCATTTTCCTATTTCCTTCCATATTCTGCCTCATAGTATAGCTGTCTGTACACCATTTAGTCCTCTTTACTAGACTGATCAGAAACATGTAATAGAAGACAGGGGCTTGGTTCTTGGTCCAGCTGTCACATACCTCTTTTGATCCTTGGTATCCTCATTCACAAAATGCAGATAATGAGATAGTATAATGGTGATTAAGACATTGGGCTGCAGAGGCAGGCTGACCTGGATGGTAAGTTATTACTAAATATTGTCCATCATTACGACTGTTACTAATTCCCTCAGGGGGCTGTTGCAATAATCCTGTGAGGGAAGACAAAAGCACTCCCTTAGCATCAAGTCCCCCAAACACAGGCTATTATTCCTTATTATCAGCTCTGTGAAAGTAACATGGAACGCACAACAGCTAGCAGCTCTGGGACCTAAGTCCCCGCGCACAACGGAGCTGTGTGTGTCATTATAAAAAATAACATTCTGTAGAAATTAGGTATGATCTGCCTTCATCTTTGAACCTTCTGAGGTTGTATGGCAAAGGATTATTAGTAATAGTAGAGCCTTGGATTTTCTCAAATACTAGGACAATGAATTCTATGAAGTCTCCGTTTCCTTGTCTATAAGATATGGCTACCTCTCGCTACCACAAATATTAGATAAGGTGATTATAAAGTTCTTAGTACGGTATTTGGTATAAAGGAGCTGCTTCATAAATGTCACATTCCTTTCTCTTATTTCCTCCCTTTCCCAAAAGTGCCTCATGCCCAGTATAAACTTATCAAATACTTGTTGATGTTAACGGAACTTAAAAATACTGAGTATGTGCGGAACCTGAGTGGCTTGCTCGGTTAAGCATCTGACTTTGGGTTAGGTCACGATCTTGGGGAGCCTGGGATCGAGTCCCACGTGGGGCTCCATGCTCAGCGGGGAGTCTGCTTCTTCCTCTCCCTCTGCTCTCCACCCACTCATGCTCTCTGTCTCTCAAATAAGTAAATAAATAAAAATCTTTAAAAAATAAAAAAAATACCAAATATGTGCCCAGAATATGTGTATTTTTCACAGGGGATTAGCGCCTTAACGGGCTGACTCCTGAAGCAGCCAGAAGTAAGTCCCTTCAGAGATTTTTAAATATATAATTAACTCTTTATGAAAACTGGATTCTCTGAAAAAGTTTTTAAGAGAGACAAGAATTACGGCAAGAACTAAAGGGAAAATCTGGCACCGCGACACAGCCCTACAGTGCCTAGGCTCTCTCTATGCTCAGATACTGTAACGGTTAGGCAGCTGTAGAACAAAGCAATTTCCTATTTTCCTACCAGACTCAAACAAAACAATCCTCAAAGCAAATACACCACCATTTTTTTTCCTTCACGTTCACACGTAAAACAACTTATCGAGAGACTGTATTCTAAGGGTTTTGCCTGCGCTAATATATCTGATCCTCAAGCCACCACATGTGGTGAGTACAATTATCATTCCCATGTCAGAGATTATGAAAATAAAGCAAAGAAAGGTTAACTGTGCAACATCACACGGCTAACCAGTGCCAGAGTTAGGATTAAGGATCTTGGCCCTAGAGAATTTCCTTGTACATACAAATGACTCATTTGGTGCCCCAGCTTAGTGAGCACTAAGGTAGGGATCCTCAACCCTCGCTATACATCCGAGCCACCCAGGGATTTACACGGATGTAGATTCTCAAGTCCAGATCAAAACAGACTGAATCAAACTCTCCAAATGAGGTCCGGCTGTATATAGTTCGGGAGGCATGTCTGGGAATTCTTTAAGGGTGGAACGGAATGGGGCTAAGGCTTGGCACACTGATTCTAGGGCAGGAAGAGTCTCTGGCTACAAGACATCATGGAAGAAGGCTCCAGAGAGCCTCATCGAAGAGCAGCACTACACGTGAAACCCACCATGACCACACATCTACGTCCTCTAAGGTGCAACTGTCAAAGCTTCTACAGCCGAGGTAAGAGCCTGGATCCCTGAGCATAGAGTGAAAGGCCGTGCCCAGCACTCTAACCGCACCCACGTACGTGTCCCATTAGAGCTGACAGCAGCCAGAAGGTTCCGCCGGGGCCCTGGGACACTGGCTAACTGCAGATGCTGTGAGATGGGCTGCTAGGGAGGGCTGCTGCCATGTGAGCCTTCTTCTCTTTGACTGTCTTTTCAGTTTGTGAGTTAGGAGTGCCTTTTTGGCGGTTGGGTTTATTTCAGGGGGTGGGGAGTGGGACGGGAAAGGGTACTCCTTTCTATATCGCTGCTGCTGGTGTAAGAGGCAAAGATGAGGGCGGGTGCCAACAGCTTCCCCTTTCTCTTCTTTTTGTTCACTCAATGTGTCTGGACCAATGCACAAGGAAAAAAGACGGACAGAATGGCCCTCCAAAGTTGCACTCTGTTTTAAAGCTGATAAAGGATGTGTTTCCCACAGCTTAGGAGAAAAATATATTATCAAGTGCCTGAGCAATTAAACAAATGGTATTTGCAAACATCTGCTGTCCAGAGCTGTTGCCTGTGTTCAAACAAAGCCTCACGCTGTCTTTGGCAAACCAGGGTGAGAAAAGCTGGGTGCGATTTGCTAAATGAACTCTTCCAGATTACAATTCCGTGGCCCGAGGGAATTCATTCAAATCCACATGGGGAAATTCATTCCCAAAGAGGTAGTTATTCCTTAAGAGAATCAAAGAAACAAGGACCTAGAGTAACGTTGGCAGTAGGTCAATGAGTGTTTTATTATCCTCTACTAAGCCATATTTATTATTTATGTCTAAATCATAGAATCTTAAAAAAAGTTAAAAAGACTCCAAAGGGAGAATGAGACTGTTAGTTGCAAAGGGCTTCTAACAGCACCGGGGTTTTTTGGCAATTCCTCCCATTGATACTTATGAAGATACAGCCCAAGATGGAAACTTGCGATGGCATCACTGACACCGACGGCCAAATGCACAATCTGGGGGGAAAATAGCTTAGTGGTTAGAAAATGCAAACTCGAGATCTGGATTTGGGCCCCGCCATTTAATAGCTGAGTGACCTGTATGTTTTTGTCAGTAAAGATGACATCATGGGGATACTTCCATAGGCTTGTTCTGAGGATTAGAGAAGCTAATGCCCATAAAGCTCTCAGCAACGAGAGAGCCTATGGGTGCCACACAGTGGCACCAAGTAAGTATCCCATAAATTGCTAGCTACTAGTAGCAGAGTTTCATGGCTACTATTGTTGTCATTGGAAGACAGAATTTTCCCCATTGTCCCGGAATCGTGACGAACAAAGAAATTAATGACCTAAAATGTCCTAGGTCTACTGAGAGGTGCTTGTTTCTGTCTTCCCCACTTCAAACCCTAGTCCCCCAACTGACATAAAGGCAGAGATGGCAGGGAAGTGTGGTCTCTGGGTGAATATTTGGAAAAGAGGCTATACCCCCCTCCCTTCCCCATGGAGGAGGGTAATTGACGTTTGGTCTCCTTGAAACTAAGTGAGGAAAATCCTAAAAGAAATTCTAGCTAAGTTTGGGGATTTCCAGCACCCCTGTTTTTCATTAACCAAGAGATTAATAGTCTTTCCTCTAAAAGTTGGCGAGGCACCAGGCCAGCCGAGCATCTGTGTTTTTGGGCTCTAAGAAGTGAGTGGGAAAAGACAGTGAAGTTGAGCCTTGAAAGGATCAAACTGGCCAGCAAGTAACTTAACTGCCCATCACAGCAAAGCCCAACACTCTTAAAGACAGGCAGCAAGATCGACCACTCAAAACTGTCAAATTCAGAAGGTCCAATATCTAACCAAACATTACTAGACACATGGAAAGGAAGAGCATGTAACTCATAAGGAGGAGAAAAGACAGTCAATAAAAACAGATGCAAAAATGTCAGAAATGATGGAATTAACAGACAAGTCTAAACACAAACCATTTAAAACATAGCTGTTATAATCATGTTTAAATATTTAAAGGAAAACATGTACCTCATACAAAGATAAATGAATGATACAAAGATCTAAATATGAATTCTAGAAATAAAAAAATAAATCTAGGGTGCCTAGGTGGCTCAGTTGGTTGAGTGACTGCCTTCAGCTCAGGTCATGATCCCGGAGAGCTGGGATTGAGTCCCACATCGGGCTCCCTGCTCGGCGGAAAGCCTGCTTCTCCCTCTCTCACTCCCCCTGCTTGTGTTCCCTCTCTGGCTGTGTTTCTCTCTGTCAAATAAATAAAATTTAAAATAAATAAATAAATAAATAAATAAATAAATAAATAAATAAATAAATAAATCTAAAATGAAAAATTCACTATCTGGAATTAATGGTGGCTTAGAGATTACAGAATAAAAGCCCAGGAACTTGAAACATCAAAGCTGCAACTTTGCAAACAGAAAGAGAGAGAGTTAATACTAAAATGAACAAACAAACAAACAAAAGAGCCTCAATAAACTGTGGAACAAAACCAAGCGTTATAGCATATATTTAAAGTAATTTAAATTTAAATATAGTATATATTTAAATATAGCATACATTTAAAAGTAATTTTAAAACATTCAAAGATATAATTGCCAAAGTTTTAAAATTTTTATGAAAAGAAGAAACTCATAGATTTAAAGTGTTCAATAAACCCACACAGGAAACCACAAAGAAAACCACACCAAGACACATCATAATTAAAATGCTGGACATTGCAGATAAAGGGACATTAAAGGAGACAGAGATGATACATTGAGTAGAGGGGGGAAATAAAGAACTATAACAAACTTCTCACCAGAAAATACGCATGCCAGAAAACAATGGACCACAGGAGGCTAAAAGTGGGGTAAGAAACCCCTCTACCCTAGAATTCTATTTTCAACAAAAATGTCCTTCAAAAATGAACGCGAAATAAAACTTTTCCAGACAAACAAAAGTTGAATGAATTCATTACCAGCAGGCCTGAATCACAAGAAGTGTAAAAGGAAATTCTCAGACAGAAGGAAAAAGATATACATAAAACCAAGATCTAAAAAAAGGATTGAAAAGCACCAGAAATGGTAAGCAGATGGGCAAATTTTAAAAATATTTTTCCTACTTTTAAATTTCTTTAAAAGATAATCGACTGGTGAGAGAAAAGTAATAACAGTGTTATTGTGAGCTTTGTAACACATGTACCGGTAAATATATGACATCAACATTCAAAAGGAAAGAAGAGGAAAATGGAAACAAAATGTTGTATGATTTTTGCATTATACATGAAATGGAATAATAATAGCTGAAAATAGACCAGAAAGTTAAAGAGCCATATTGTAGTTCTGAGAGAAACCTAATAAAAGATTAAAAGAAGTACAGTTAATAAACCAATAGTGGGAATAAAATGGAGTAGTAAAGAAATACTAAATTAATCCAAAAAAGGCAGGAAAACAGAAATAGACAGGACAAGTAATTAAAAAAAAATAGCTAGATGTCAGATTTCAACACAACCATAATGATAATGACGTCAGTATAAATGGTCTAAGTCAGCAGTTCTGAATCCATGGTGTATGCCCTTTGGCAGGATCAAGACAGAACATCAGACTGTATTAGTGATCAGTGTGTTGTTCATCCTCATCAAATCTTCAGGGGAAAAAAAGTCAGTCCACTTAAGAAAACCTTCATTAGAGCAGTAAAAATCACTGATATTATAAAATCATGACCCTTCAGTACACCTCTTTTATAAAATATCCTCTTTATCTCTAATACCATTTCTTGGTATAAAATCTCTTTTGCCCAATAGCATTATAGCTATTCTAGCTCTCTATGATTACTGCTTGCATGGTCTATCTTTTATAAAAATCCTTTTATTTTCAGTCTACTTATGTCTTTTATCTCTTGCAGACAGTGTATAGTTGGATCTTGCTTTTTTTATCCAGTCTGACCATCTGTACATTTTGATTGGAGTTTTTATTCTATGTACATTTAAGTGATTATTGATATAATTGGATTTATATATACCATTTTACTACTTGTTTTCTATATCTTCTATCTTCTTTCCTTCTATTCCTCTCCTACTGCCTTCTTTTGTCTTAAGTATAATTTCTAGTGTACCATTTTAATTCCCCTACTGATTTTAAATTCTATTTTATTGGATTATCTTCTTAGTGGTCACTTCAATGATTAGAATCTCCATTGTAACTCACTACTATCTAATATGAATTAACACTAACTTGATTCTAGCAAGACACAGAAACTTTGTTCCGATATAAGTCCATTTCCTCTCTTCCTTTGTGCCTTTGTGTATATGTATAATCCATATCCAAACATATATGTAATCTCTATATATTATATATATAATGTATGCTATAAACCAAACAGTATGGTATACAACCAGAAAGCTCTAACAACTATAAATCTATACCCATCTAACAACAGAATTGTAAAATACACGAAACAAAAACTTAGACAATTAAAAGACTATACAATTCAACAATATTTAGAGACTGTAATGCTCTAATCTCAATAATTAAGAGAAGAACCAGACAGAGAGAGACTATGGATACAGAAGACTTGAAAAAAACATATTAACCAACTCGCCATAAGTGACGGTTATAGAATACTACCCCAAACCAGCAGGAAGATGCACATTCTTTTCAAAGACACTTGTAACACTCTTCAAGAGACATCACATGCTAGGCCAAAAAATAAATCTCAATAAATTAAAATAATTGAGAAACTGTATTTTTCAATGACAGTGGAATTAAAGTAGAAACCTACAGTAGAAATAAATTTGAGAAATTTCTAAACTCTTGCATAGAAAACAAAAATAGAGAAAACTGATGAAAACAAAAGTACATCATTTGAAAGGATAACAATATTGCATAAACTTAAAGTAGACTAACAACAACAAAAAAGGAAGACACGTTAGCAAAATTAGGCATGAAAAAGGGAACATTACTACTGACAGTAGAGAAAGGGAATACTAAGAACAAGTTTGTGTCAAAAAATTAGACAACTGGGGTGAAATAGACAAATTCCTAGAAAGACATAAATTCCCCAAACTAAGGAGAAATGGAAGAACCTGAATAGACGTACAACAAGTTAACTAAAAATCTTCCAGTAAAGAAAAGCCCAGGTCCATTTATCCTCAGTGGTGAAATTTATCAAATATTTTTCTAAGATTTTATTTATTTATTTGAGAGAGAGAGCACAAGCAGGCAGTGGGAGGGGCATAAGGAGAAGGCACAACACATTCCCAGTAAGCAGGGAGCCTGACAAGGGGCTCTATCCAGGACCCTGAGATCATGACCTGAGCCAACAGTAGACACTTAACTTATTGAGCCACCCTGGTACCCTTTATCAAATATTTAAGAAACTAATATCAATCCTTCATAACTGTTTCAGGAAGTGGACTGCATAACACATTGAGGATTACTCATACAAAAGAATAACACAGCAACAATAGCAAAAAACAAACTGATACAACATGAATGAATCTTAAAAACATTATGCTGAGCAGAAGCTTGTTTAAGGAAAAAAAAAAAGAGGACATACAGTGTATGTATAATTCCATTTATGTGAAGTTCTGGAAAACAAAAACATTAGAAGTTTTTGTTTCAAATGGGTGGAGGTATTCCTTATATGAAGTTTACAATTAGAAAAATGTTGGTGAATGCTTCTGAAATTTTTAACAGTTAATTAATCAGAAGAATTAAATGCATACAAGGATACCTCCAGGGACACAAGTGACCTTACAAAGCAGATATGAAAAACTATGTTATGGAAAAAAAAAAAAAATTTGTGTTGTGACACTTTGCATACCTAAAAAATTTAAACTTAGTCTCCCACTACACATTTATTACAAAAATGAAGGTTTATAGAAATATGTAAAAAACTCGGAAGTTTACAAAAATTAAAGTTAATTGGAGTTTATATCCATAAAGTCTAAATGGATTTAGCAGCATATACAAAAGAGCATCATTATCAAAGTTTTTTTGAAAAATAAAAAGAAATACATAGTCTTCATTTAGGAAAGCTTTCTAAAACATAAAACCCAGAAGTCTTAAGAAAAATTATTAAGTCTCAAGATAATTTACTTCTTCCATAAGACAATGATTGTGGCAAATTTTGTTTTCCACAGATGTCCACAACAGCATCTCCCAACTGACATGCTTTTCTGATGAGATGTGACTTTGACACTCTTCCCAATAGTTAGAATCTTCATTCTCTTTCACGGATTCTGAGCAGGCTTTATGACTCTTCATCCAAGGTCATTAAAAGTGATATAGTTTCTGCCTGTTTCTGTTGGGCCATTCTCTTGGGAAACCCATCCACCATGCTGTGAGAAGCTCAAGAAGACATCTGGAAAGGCCCATGGAGGTGTTCTTGTTGACAGCCCCAGCTGGGCTCCAGTTGATAGCCATTATCTACCATCAGACATGTGAGTAAATGAGGCTTTAGCTAATTGCAGCTTCCCATGATAGACTCCTTCAGTGCTCAAGTATTTCGAACTGAGGCCCAGACATCATGGAACAGAGAAAAACTGCTATGTCCTTTCTGAATTCTTGACCCACAAAATCTGTGACCATAAAAAAAAAAGGTTGGTTCTTGGGGCGCCTGGGTGGCTCAGTGGTTAAGCCTCTGCCTTCAGCTCAGGTCATGATCCCAGAGACCTGGGATCAAGCCCTGCATCGCGCTGCCTGCTCGGCAGGAAGCCTGCTTCTCCCTCTCTCACTCCTGCTTGTGTTTCCTCTCTGGCTGCGTTTCTCTCTGTCAAATGAAATCTTAAAAAAAAAAAAAAAAAAAGGTTGGTTCTTTTATGTCACTAAAATAGGGGTTATTACACAGTAGTAGTTAAAGAAAAAATCACTATAAAGGAAAACAAGACTGAGCTAAAATCTAGAAACACAGTGAATAAATTTAAAAAATAATATCCAGAAAATATAGAGAATAACATTCAATAAAGAGAAGTAACCAATCCACTCAAACATCATAAGCAAGAAATCTGGATGGAGAGAGAAAAAATTCTTCATTCTCTTTCACGGACACCTCTACTCAACTGACACAAACTTTAAAGATTAATAGTATCAAGTGAGGCTGTATATGAATTAAAGTATTTTGGAAGGTAATTTGTTTTTTCCTATCAAAATTAAAAATAAGCATATCCTTTGACTTGTCAATTTCACTTCTAGAAATCTACCTAGAGAAACAATAGCAAAGGGGCACTAAGATATTGTACACGTGTTTACTGTAGCATTGTTACTAACAGAAAAAAAAAATAAAAAAGGAATCTATTTGATGTTCATTATAGAGTCATAGTTAAATAAATTATCAGAAACTGCTGTGGTGAAATCTACAGAAAAGTTAAAAAGAATGCAGTAGGACTATTATGTCTTGGTATGGATGATCACAAGACATATCATTAAGTTAGAAATTCAAACCACAAATGTTAGTAGACTCTCCCTTGAAAACCAAACCAACCATTCATATGATAAATATCCGTATATATTACCGCGAAGGAAGGGCGAAGGAAGGATCGACACCAAAGTGTTGTTAGTACCTACCTTTGAGAGGAGAGTGAGAGTGGGGATTTTTCACATTTTGTCCCCGGAAACACAGGGATTGCTAAGGGGAGGTTCATGTACATTTTAGAAATTGATCAAATAATAAAACATTGTTCATGTTTACATACATCAAAGTATAATAACATGAATGGAATAATAGATTTCAAATCTATGACAGTGTTCACCTCCAGTAAGGAGAAAGGGGATTGTACAGGACGTGGGGCTCGCTGGGTGACCCTCCTAGAGCTGCCTTAGCACAGTAATCACCCAAACTACTGAAATTATTTTTCAAAAATAAAAAAAAATGCACATGGAAAATGAATAGCAAAAATTAGAGCACTTTGGATGGATTGGTATTTTGCCCATTGCGGGTACTTTTCCCTATTGAGAATATTTGAAATGCTTTCAATCTAAACACTCTAAATCAGTAATCAAGTTATAAGAAGTATAGACCTCCCCCCAAATTTTGATATCCATTACTTCTAGTTGCCATTAAAATATGCTCAAAAGAATGAGGCTATCTGGCCTACAGTTATACAGCTTATACAATTTATAGAACAAATTTCATTAACGTGATGGTCATTACTCATCAAGGATTAGTCATCCATAGTTTTGACATGGAACTGTAAAAGCTCACATCATGTCAGATCCTTGGTCAGTTTTTGTCATGTATCATGAGCAGGGAACACTTTTAGTATAAAAATAGTAGATTTCAGGGGCTCCTGGGTGGCTCAGTCAGTTAAGCTCTGACTCTTGGTTTTGGGTCGGGTCACGATCACAGGGTCATGAGATTGACCCCTGTGTTGGGCCTCAGGCTCAGTGCAGTCTGCTTGAGATTCTTTCCCTCTCTGCTCCTCCCCCTGCTTGTGCTCGCTCTCTAAAATAAACAAATAAAATCTTTTTTAAAATAGTAAATTTCAGTATTAAGGAAAAATATAATCCAGACCATGCCACAATTCTCTGTGCATATGTATGGCATCTGAATGTTTGGATTTGTCCATTCCAAGTTCTCTACTTCTTGAATTATCCTGGCATTTTTTGCATGCAAAAACACATTGCTATTTGGGCATTTGATCTAAGAAGAGGCTTTTTTTTGGTTTGGAGAAGAGAGCTAATCGAAAAATACTAAGCAACCAGAGAACATGTAAAGAATATGTTGCAACTGATACAAATATTTTTTTAAGTTCACTTCAATGTTTTGTTTTGTTTTTTTCCCTTTCAAACTATCCTCTATCCTTTCTCAGTCCTGTTTGCTCAGCTGGATGTCCACAGGGTCCAATTTTCCCTCCAACTGCCCTTGTACACTAATATAATTGCTGCTCATATGGGTAATTGGTCAGCCTAGAGCAGCATTTGTATGAATTTGTTCATCTACAGTATCTGGCAGCTCCTCAAATGGTTTTACAATATTATACTGTCATGCATTTTGAGTTTTTGTCTTTTTATAACAGGACTAAATAGATGTAAATCTTTAAGGATGCTATATTTTAGGTGTTTCAAAAGCAGGAATATACCAATGCAAATTCTCTTTAAGCAACTCCTGTTCCTTTTCACTTATCAAATATAGAGTAGATGAACTTGAGTCTCAAATGCATAATGTCCTGCCCTACCTTCCCCCATTGCTTTCCCTAAACAGAGCCAAATAAGCAGATTCAGATAAACTTTGCTTGAAAAGGAGAGCAAGCCAGTTTCACTTAATAGTTGCCCTTGATGGATCATAAAAATGATTAATTTTATTTAATCTTGGAGTCCTTTCTATCATTCCATTTGACAAGATGGGAAGTACACATAAAGGATTTCACCTGCATTTCAAAATATGGTTGTTATTCTTAAGGAAAAGAACTGGTGCAACTGTTTGAGTTACAAGCTGAACTAGCCATGTTTTGCATGGGACACAATGTTTCATTTGAAAGAGTAACTATGTTTTTTTTAGATATAGGTATTTCATGAACATTTTTTTTCCCAAAACTAAGTGAAGTGATCCTATCATTTCAAGCTAAGCTATAGACAGTATGTGCTTAGAAAAAATAAAATTCAAGTTTTCAGATATAAATTAGAATTTTGGGGTGCCTGGGTGGCTCAGAGGGTTAAGCCTCTGCCTTCGGCTCAGGTCATAATCTGAGGGTCCTGGGATTGAGTCCCACATCGGGCTCTCCGCTCAGTGGGGAGCCTGCTCCCCCCCTCTTTCTCTGCCTGCTTCTCTCTTTGTGATCTCTCTGTCAAATAAATCAATATTTTTAAAAAAAATTAGAATTTTAAAAAATGTATGAGTTTAATAGCTTTCCAGTGTTTACTTTTCTGACAAGATCAGTGGTATTATCAGTTTTTTTCTAAATGAAGTTAATCTAATTTTATAGAATGAAATGTGTCAATACTTGGAAGATTGGCATAATTCCAGTATTTTCCAAATGACCAATGAATGCTGTCACACAATCATGTTGGGAGGGGCGCCTGGGTGGCTCAGTTGTTGAGTGTCTGCCTTCGGCTCAGGTCATGACCCTGGAGTTCCAGGATCAAGCCCCACATCAGGGTCCCTGCTCAGTAGAAAGCCTGCTTCTCCCTCTCTCGCTCCCCCTTCTCGTGTTCCCTCTCTCGCTGTGTTTCTGTCAAATAAATAAAATCTTAAAAAAAAAAAATCATGTTAAGAGAACTTTCCAAAGGACAAAGAAAGACCAGGGGATTTTAATGTGACAAAATATGAAATGTTTCTGGCGAGAGTCTGGAAGATGGTGGTGTAGTAAGAGGACTCTAGGCTCACTTCATACCATGAATACAACTAGATCAATAGAAATTGATCCTAAATATCCCAGATAATCAATGTGAAGATTGACCAAAGAAATTCCACAACCAAAGGTGACGAAGAGACCACACTGAAGAAGGCAGGAAATGCACAGACTGGGTCTAGGAAACAGATCATGGTGGCTGGGGTGGGGAGGGAGCTGCACCTGCAGAGAAGGGGAAAGGAAAGACACAGGGGTGCGCAGAGAGAAAATGAGTCCAAATAGCAATTCACTTAGAGAGCGAGAAGGGCTGGAATTTGCTGAGTTCTTGGGGCTTAAAGCCTGGAGTTTTGAGGGTCAACCAGCTTGGCTCAGACAGAGCCAAGGAACACGGGGCAGTTCTTGGACAGAAGGCAGGGCAAACAGTCCACGGACATACAGCATGGCAAAAGCCCTCTGAAGAGTGCCTGGGGCACACAGTGGGGAGGTTGCTTGTTCATCCCAGAGCACATCCCAGAGGGGCAGCCTTCACAGAGAGACTCCCTAGGCAAAAGGAGCTGGCAGGGACCACTTCCTTCCTCTACTCCTCAGCACAAGCAAGAAACACCTGTGGGAATCAGTTTAGTGTGGACACTCGGTACCTAAATTGCTAACACTAAGCATGCACTCACCCCCTCCCCCAACACACACACAAGCTCTGGAAGAATTGCCCATCCCAGTCATACTTGCCTCTCAGTCCCAGCGCGGCGGGCCCCCTCCCTCAGAAGACCAGCCCATACCCCCACCTACACAGCATCTCCTAGACTCTACACCCTCCCACCTCCTGAGCTGTGCAGAGCCTGCGTTCCAGTGCAGTGAGTGACAACAGTTCCCATTTTAGAAGCAGACCAAAGCACACCTGGTTAAACATGGCACATTTAGGCCAGGGACCAGACACTGCCCTGTATAACAGGGAAAGAGCTCCTGCAGAATTCGGGCCTGACCAGTAAATCAGCCAGCAGACATCCAAAAGCAAGAAGACTCAGATAAATAAAATGGCAAACGAGTGGGAAAGTAATAACCAGCAACACAGAAATACAAGCAATTACAAGAGAATATTATGAAAAACTATATGCTAAACATTTGACAACATAGAAGAAATTGATAAATTCCTAGAAACATAGAAACTACCAAAACTGAAACAGGAAGAAAAGGAAAATTTGGACATACTGACAGCCAGCAAATATAGTGATGTGGTAATCAAAAAGCTCCCAACAAACAGAAGTCCAAGGTCAGATGGCCTCACAGGCAAATTCTACCAAACATTTGAAGACAAATTAGCTATTCCAAAAAATAGAAAAGGAAGGAAAACTTCCAAATTCATTCTATGAAATCAGCATTACCTTGATTCCAAAACCTAAAGATACCACTAAAACAGAGGACAGGCCAGTATCTCTGATGAACATTGATGCAAAAATCCCCAACAAGATACTAGCAAACTGAATTTAACAATACATTTAAAAATCATTCATCATGATCAAGTGGGATTTATTCCTGGGTTGCAAAGGTGGTTCAGTATATACAAATCAATGTGATACATCATATCAATAAAAGAAAGAACCATACGATCATTTCAAAAGATACAGAAAAAGCATCTGACAAAGTACAACATCCATTCAGGATAAAAAAAAAAAAGTCAACAAAGTAGATTTAGAGAAAAATATGCCAACATAATAAAGGTTATATATGAAAACCCCACTACCACCATCATCCTCAATGGGGAAAAACTGAGTTTTTGACCTACGGTCAGGAAACAAGACAGGATGTCTACTCTCACCACTTCTATTCAACATAGCACTGGAAGTTCGAGCCACAGCAATCCGACAACAAAAAGAAATAAAAGGCACCCAAATCATTAAGGAAGAAGTAGAACTTTCACTATTTGTGGATGACATGACACTGTATATAGAAAACCCAAAGGACTCCACCAAAAAACTGCTGGACCTGGTAAATGAATTCAGTAAGGTCACAGGATACAAAATTAATGTACAAAAGTCTGTTGCATTGCTATGCACCAATGAGGCAGCAGAAAAAGAAATTAAGAACACAATCACAATTACAACTGCGCCAAAAACAGTAAGATGTCTAGGGACAAATCAAAGCAAAGAGGTGAAAATCTGTACTCCGAAAACTGTAAAATACTGATGAAAGAAACTGAAGATGACACAAAGAAATGTAAAGACATTCCATGTTCATGGACTGGCAGAACAAATGTTAAAATATCTCTATTACCCAATCTACACATTCAATGCAATCCCTTTCAAAATACTAATACCATTTTTTCACAGAACTAGACCAAACAATCCTACAACTTGTATGGAACCACAAAAGACCCTGAAAAGCCAAAGCAATCTTGAAAATGAAAGGCAAAGCTGGAGGCATCACAATTCCACACTTCAAGTTATATTCCAAACCTTTAGTAATCAAAACAGCATGAAAGAGACACATAGCTCAATAGAACAGAAAACTCAGAAATAAGCCCATAATTAATGGTCAATTAATCTTTGACAAATCAGGAAAGAATATTCTATGGGAAAAAGACAGCCTCTTTAACAAATGGTGATGGGAAAAGTGGACAGCAGCAGGCAAAAAAATGAAACTGGACCACTTTCCTAAACGATACACAAAAATAAATTCAAAATGGATTAAAGGCCTAAACTGAGTCCTGAAACCATTAAAATCCTAGAAGAGAACACAGGCAGTAACTTCTCTGACCTCAGCCACAGCAACATTTTTCTAGATATGTCTTCTGAGCAAGGGAAACACAAGCAAAAAATGAACTACTGGGACTCCATCAAAATAAAAATCTTTCTGTACAGTGACGGAAACAATCAACAAAACTGAAAGGTAACCTAATAGGAGATGTTTGCAAATGACATAATCTGATAAAGGGCTAGTATCCAACATATATAAAGAACTTATAAAACTCAACACCCAAGAAACAAGTAATCCAGCTAAGAAATGGGCATCGGACATGAACAGACATTTCTCCAAAGACATGCAGATGGCCAGGAGATACATGAAATATAGATGCTCAGTATCACTTACCATCGGGGGAGTGCAAATCAAAACCACGAGATACCACTTCACAACTGTTGGAATGGCTGAACTCAACAACACAAGAAACAACAGGTGTCGCGAGGATGTGGAGAAAAAGGAACTCCCTTGCACTGCGGGTGGGAAGGCGAACTAGTGCAGGCACTGTGGAAAACAGTATGGCAGTTCCTCAAAAAGTTAAAAATATAACTGGGGACAAAGGCTTTAAGTAATCTAATATCCCTAGCTCTAAAATGCCTGATGTATACTTAAACTTTCTGCATTTTATGTCAATTATTCCTCAAGGGAAAAAATATTTCTATAAAATGGTGTCTGGCACAATAAATGGGAAATAAATCGGGTGATTGAATCTAGCCACCCAATCTGGGTCACCTCTAAGACAAAAATGTCTGACGGCCATTACTGTTTGTCAGTTTCAACCCTGGTGTGTATACTCAGTTCTTGATGTGTAAAGAATTTTGAGATTATAGTAGAATGATACCCCAAAAAGGCTACTATGAATAACCATCCAAATTGCATAAAACTAAAAAAAGTGGCTTATCGTACATTCTTGGTGCTAGAATCTAGAATTTGGGTTGATTTTAATAAAGAGGTGAGGGAAAAAAAAACAGTCCTATGTTTTTAAAAAATATTTATTTAAAAATAAGATTTCTAAAAATACAGTACATAATACATTTCAAGAGAAGTAAAAATTTCACAATTTAAATTAAAAACAATCTGCAAAGAAAAACAGAAATATTACATGAATAAAAACAAAATCACTAAAACATATTTTTTTAAAAAGACATTGCTCTTAAGGTAGATACATGGTTTTTCATTTTAAAGAACCAGTGTAGACTTTTCATTTAAACAAATAGATCTCAGATACCTGGCTCCTGCTCGTCATCTTCCTCCCTCTTTTCATTCTAGGCTTGTATCTCTCAAATATTAGTTTCCTTTTTACCATTAGCGCTAGAAATGAAGATTTTAGTGAAGATTTGCTTTAAATGCTCTGTAGGGACCAGACAAGGTAAACCAGACAACACAGAAGAGCCCTCAGATTTAAACATATGCACTGAATGAAAAAAATTACCTGACATATTTAAAAACAGGATATGGCATTTGGAACACACCACTATTAAAAGCCTTATATTTTAGGGACAGAACATCAGACAGAATTAGAGACTGACACAGGTCCCCAAATATCAGATTTTGCCCATTCATTAAACTTGCCAGTCAGATTTTTTAAAAGCCTACTCTGGGGACACACAGCCCATACAAGCACGGTCATCTGTGCTCACGCCTCCCAAAGCCTATCCTGCCCCCCCGCCCCACCCCCACCCCCAATGTTAGACTTGCAACTCACTTGTCTGAGTGTTTCTGATTGTGCAGGAAATTTTCCCCATCATATCAGCTTAGTTGCTTCATTCTACCTATGCTAAAGTAGGACTTCTTTTCAGATTCATCTCTGGAGGACAACAGATGGTGGTGAAGTATCCACTACCAATAACTTGAACAAGTAACTGCACTCGGCCACATTAATATAAATAATACATAAACAAGCCAAAAAACTGAGAACCAATATTGCAGCAACAGAACCTAGGACAAATACTGTTGACAATTAGAGAAAGATATACTGTTGCTTCTTCTCATTTTGCTTACACATTTTCCTTTTATGTCTAATGGCATGTACATATGTGTTTCTATATATAATTCAAATGATCCTAAGTCATATTTCATTTAATGAATCCTTTTTTCCATTCAGAAATCACTGCAAAACCATATATTGTATCTACATTTAAGGAGAGATTGATTTTCAGTTGATTGAAAATAATGCAAAACATTCTCAAATGTGATTGTCTACTTTTCCAATACATGAACAGTTATCCTCTTGCCAGAAATTTTAACGATTTCGGTTGCAGCTTTAAAGACACTAAAGTAGTATCTTGAAAATTTATGGAAAAAAATAAGGAATCAGACTAGTGTACATAGCAGTATGTCGCTGGGACGATGACAAGTATTTCTAAAAGGCTTTTCTGCCATTTTTGGTAAAATGAACCACTAAGCAGACTTAGCTTTTAAAGTAATCTTACTCTAAATTTTTTATGTAAAGTGAGTGACAACATCCAGATTTCTTTTTTACATGTATTTTGGTGAAGTTCAATTTTTCTCTTAGTAGTTTTGTTTAAATTAAGGTACATCTGTATTTCCTCTAGGGAAAGTATGTGTGTGTGTGTGTGTGTGTGTGTGTGTGTGTGTGTGTGTGTACACACACATATATAATTTTTTAAGGTCTTCTTTAATCTTTATTTGCAAAAGAGACAAATGGCCACATCACTCTTTAGTGCCACAAGGGTTACACAACCCCCCTCCACACACACACACACACACACACACACACACACACACACACACAGATGCAGGATTCTTCACTTATAATC
The DNA here is from genome assembly GCA_004023965.1 of Spilogale gracilis. Taxonomy (NCBI): domain Eukaryota; kingdom Metazoa; phylum Chordata; class Mammalia; order Carnivora; family Mephitidae; genus Spilogale; species Spilogale gracilis. The sequence continues at coordinate 130,219 of PITA01002761.1, read as the reverse complement.
AGAATGGGCCCTTAACTTTTCATTTTGGCATTTTGTTTCAGCATTCATCAAAAGGTCTCAATAAGCCATGTAGATCATTTACAGATCTACAATAAAAGTTATTATTTTTTACTTACTCCTGCAGAAAAACAAAATTAAAAATCTTGTGGAAAGTGTTCAATTATCTTTTGTAACCTTGACCTATTTAAACTACCTCTTAAAGTAGCCAATCTATATTGAAATACAGAATGAAAAACCATACCGATAGGCCTATTAAAAAAAAAAAAAAAGCCAAATGGGAAACATTTAAAATCAATTAACTGGAGGCAGCAGTGTGCAAAAACGACAATGTGTTAATCAAAATTGTTCCTAGAAGCACTGTTCACCAGGATGGGAGAAGAAAAGTCTTAGCCAACCGAATATTAAAAAAAAAAAAATTAAGTCTTTGGTACAGGAATTAAAAATGTCACTCAACGCTAAAGCGAGTAGCACCAGGATGTTTTAGTTGTTGAGGTTGTAAAATGCTAACTTCAGGCACCAGTAGGTTAAAGCATCACCCGATGCACACCGGCAAGAGCAGGGAGCTGATAACATGCAGACAACCTTTCCCTTTAGTTAAAGGCCTATACGGTCAAACCCTGTATTTCGTCCAGCAGGCAAGCAAAACCACCAAAAGAAACACCCCTTTCGCCATTGCTGTTTTGTCCCCGTCTCTGCTTCCGTCTAGAGCTACGGGTAAGAACAAGCTCCAAGTGGCGAACGGCTGTGGCAAGTGCCACGTTAAACTGTGACAGGTATTTTCAAAACCCATGGGTTAGGTGACCTCCAGGGGATCAAGAACTCCAAAATAACCCATGTTTTAAAGTGAAAATCACCTTTCTCTGGTGACAAAATTGACAACTATACTTTGTATCCCTTTTCTGGAACAGGAAGCTTGTAAAAAAAGGAGGACCGGGTCTTTCCAAACTTCCAGCAACCTGTCCATTTTTCCTCTGCACGTTATTTGTAACACTTCTGGTGAGCATATGCTACATAATTATGATATTTAATATTGAAAATCATCTCTCAAAGGCATCTGGCCAACTGGTGAGAATCAGCAATATAAATAAAATGACTCTAACCAAATGCTTACACGCAATAGCAACTCTGACAGTAAAATGCTATCAGCAAGAGAGAAGGCTCCAAAGACTGTAGCCGGGGGGGTGGGGGGGGTCCTGATGTCACAGAGATTGCACCCCGTCAACCCTATTGCTGAGAGGCTGCTTATCGATGTCCTTTCCAGCCTTCTCCCCATCCCTGTAAATCCCCCATGCTCTCTGTCCAGTTTTGGCTACTCACTACTCATTTGTACCTGCCCTTTATGGTGGACAAGCAGAAAAGGACATATAATATTAAAATATATATATAATGATAATGGAAAATACTGACAATATCAACAACTGAAAAACTGTAAATACCACTGTTATTTCTGTTTCAAATTAGCACTAGCAGGAACTATTACAACATCTAAAGAACAGACAAAAATATAGTAAATTTTGTTGTCAAAAATTACACAATGATAATGAAAAGAGACAGCAGAGAAAAAAGTCACTTTCCTGAAATTAAAGCATCATCATCCCAAAGGCAGCAGAAATGCTAAATACTGGCTGGCTGATTTATAAAATAACAACATGGGTTCAAACTACTTTAAGTAAGTTCCTTCTATTACTGTCTCACATTCTACTATAGAATAGTCTAGAATTCAACTGAGAATGGCTAAATTCAGAGCATAATGACATTTTTGATTTATAGATAAATTGAGGATGATTCTTACAGTAGGAGCTAACAAATGTGGACATTAAATAATACTCACTGAACTGTTAATTACATGGTTACTAACATTAGCAAGGAGAATATACTAAATGTACATGACTAGCTATGTTTGCCAATACTTACATTTTCAAAAGCAAGAGTAGGTTGGGTAAAGAAATCTAATACTTGTATCTATTAGTAAATTTTTTTATGTTTTTAAGTATAAGCTTTCCCAAGTAAATTCTAGGTATAACTACATGTATTAGGTGATGTCAAAATATTATTTACCACTGAAGCAGCAATAGTTTAGTAAACTTGAGCTAGGTAATCTATTCGCACATGAAGCACAAGGGAATTCGAGACTACAAAAAATTCCAAGGACAGACTAGCAGCTCTGTTAACTTTAGTGCCGTTGTCAACCAGGGCGGGACACACTGATTTTAGACCAACACATGTGAGAACACTCAAACCGTCCTCTGATCTAATACACAGAAAATTGTGTGGCCATAGTCTAAATGACTTCGCACTTCCTGGCCGGAAGTGTTATTCTAACCTAGGTCTTCGTGATTAGCATTCAGAAATCATACATCCTTTTAGGCAAAACACACCTTCAAGTAATTACTTTTATGGAAGTGACCTGAAAAAGCTTGATGATGAATAGTTATAATTAGCCATCATCCTTAGAGAAAAAGACCTCTAAGCACCAGCAAAAATTCACTAATATTCAATCTGACAGAAGTTTTAACTTAGTTGTTATACTGAACGTTATGTATGTTTATGTGCTCTCATTCTACTAATACTAAAAGTAAACTATGCTTTCTTCTGTTAAAAGAGTTTAATAAATTAACTAAAATGTTAAATACAGCTATCTCTTTGTTAATCACAAATATTTTTAATACAACTCTTAAGCAAAATAGTATTTTTCTTATAATGCAACACCTTCACATATTTTAAGACTCTATGTCTTGGTCATAAAGTACCAAAGCTCTTTAACCAAATACCGAATGCCTACAATTTGGGGGATTCTGAACTCAGCCAATTTTGCCTGCAATCTCAGGCCCATAAACATGTTTGTTTCCAGAAGAGAACAACAACAAACATAATTACTCGAGAGGTGTAACCTAGAGCATTTAGCTAAAAATCTTTCATTTCCAGAAGCCCAAATACAAATTTGGCTGATGTAAATAAAGCATCCCTTAACATATATTTTGCCTAAAACGAATGGAATGTTTATAAGGAAATACTTCTTCCAACAATCACATCAGTATTCCCACTGCTCATAACTATTTTCTAATGCTCAACATCATTATTTATTTTCATAGTTATCCAAAATACATAACACAATGGCTACTAAAGTAACTCTGAATAGGAGAGTTAAAAAGAATGAAGAAAAGTACAGAAAGAATTATTAATCTCTTATTTTTTAATGCAGTAGAATCAGAAAAAAAAAAGTCATTCCAAAACTGAGATTTAAAAACTAGACGTATTTTTTTTGACCCATTAAAACACATTAGGTACTTGCTTGCTGAGGTAACTATGATAAGTTTCTGTGTTTTGTAATAAATTGGCCATTTTAAGTAATGGCTTTCCTAATTCTAAGGACTTAATTTGCTAAAGGAAGGTTTAAGATAAAATTCATGAAATGGTTTACATTTGGTTACCCTGATCTGATAGAAATTTCTAATTGAGAGTAAAAAATATATATATACATAAATGAAGCCAAGCAGTTATCACACTTATATGAACCAGACGTTGCCATCATAAAGTGAAACATACTGATTTTCATTAACCCTTACATTTTTTGTACATTCACTCCCCCTAAGTTCTGGCATGTTCCAAATCAGTCTATACAATGAATTGTGTGGTGCAGTGGATCTCCAGGGCCAGTATAATTACACCAATTAGCCAAAAGAGGGCGCACAGAGCACAACTAGACTTAATGCGCTCCCTCGGAAACTGCCAGTTGGTTTCTTTCAAGTCCTGGCACAGGAATGATAAACCCAGTTAGGTGTGCTAACTTGGGAATACTGAAAGTTACAGCATAAGTACATATAACTATGTTTTAATATAGATTCTTATATAAATAGATTGATATATAGCATTTCTGCCATTCAAACAAAATAAATATATGCCTTGCCTAGTGTATCAGTTTATATCCCAGTAACCTAGAGGGATCAGGAGTGGGATCAGGACCAGGGAGGTGCAGAGAGAAAGGAGGGAAGAAAATGTGCCTAGAGGTGGTGTATCTAAGAAAAACAAAAACAACCTTCGGAGTGAGAAAGGACCCACCTCCTGCTCTCCTGGCCGAGGCAGAGGTTGGCCCTGATGACCTCCCAGGTGTGTACCTTTAAGGTAGCGACAGCTACTACATGAAGTATAAATATGTCCAAAAAGCTCTTTTTTTTGGGGGGGGGGTCTACAGTTGGCTTTGCTTTTTCTCAAGGTTCTCATTTGACAGGAATGTATACAGCATAAAGCATCTGCCTGACACCTATGTATCTACATGTTACTTCCCTGTAACCGTCCCGTCACCAGACCAATTCTGGTCAACAGGTTAGCCCGCACTAAACCCAACCCAGCTGCCTGACCCGGATGCACTAATTCTGTGCTTCATTAAGCTCTATAAATATATGTCTCATATTAAATTTACTATGCATCTTATCAGCACCAATAAATATTTTCATCTGCCACTTCTACATTTTTAAATAATAAAGCACTGCAATCAGAACATTAAAAGACACAGCATTTATATCTCTGAGAAATCTCACCGCTTATTCAATTATTTTAGAAGATATTTACAATTCCTGAAAGAACTAACTACAGTAGAGTTAACTGGCTGACAATGGAAATCTTCAGTTTCATGATTTCTCAGGTGTGACTCCTGACTCTCAAAACAAACTAAAAGGAAAATATTGATATGCTCCAAGAACAGCAGACCCCTTCAATCTTCTTTTCAAGGCAAAGACTGTGAGGACATACATTTTCTAAAAAGACATATGGATTTTGCAGTGTTCTAATGGAAAAAAATGTAAAGGCTGAATTTTTTTCAAAGCCTGCTAAATGCCTTTTCACACAAATCTTCTATGCTTTCCAAGAGACCATCACCATTAGCAATTTAAATCTGTATAATCTAATGATAAATATAGATAATTGTTTTCTTAAGGTCATTTCTTAACATTAGCTACTAACAAAAGGTCTCTCAATCCAAATTTTAGTTGGCCAATTAAAATTTCATTTCAATTTGGGTAATTATAAGTACACAAAGATTACTTACTTATTTTTACTAGCAACTTCCTACAAATAAAATTCCATTATTTAGTTGGCCAGTATCTACTACAGATAAACCTTCAGTGTGTAACTTTAGATGTACTAATAGGTAAAAAAAGTGTATGTGTGTGTGTGTGTGTGTGTGTGTATTTTTTAAAAGCACAATATTCCTCTTTATACTGTACATTATATATTATCTAGTACACTAGCATTTAAAAACATATGCATTCTAATGTAACTGTACTAGAAAAGGTACTTGTGGAATTATTGCAAATTCTCTACCCTTTTTGCTCATCAAAGTCTTCGGGTAAAATAGAATACATGCCCATTTGGTCAAAACTTCTGCCTTGGAGCAATTATTTTAACAACAACCAATAATTACATCAGTGCAGGAGAAAAGGAGTAGCAGAGTTAATATGGAAAAAAATTCATCTTTCCTTTAAAATAAGGTAGGTAGTTGGTTTTTTTATTTTAGTGGTATTTTTATTTTGTTTCTGGTGAGAAAAACAGAAAACATTAGAGAGCTACCTCTAAGAAACACTGCCCTTTTCCTGTTGTTTGTTGTTGTTGTTTTTGTTCAATTTTATCTGCATTAAAAAAAATCCTGCAGCACATATAAAAGGCAGTATTACTATTTAAATTATGATGTATTTGAAAAAGAAAACTTACATATACTATAAGGTGTATCAACTTTTGTAAACCCGAAGAATTAAATTCAGATTTGGTTAGTTCTGCTTAAGAGTGAAAAATTTAAATAAACATCTGAAATTTCCCATAAATTAAAATCTGTAACACTGTCAGTGCTAAAAAAAAATTATGTACAAGTATTTCATCTCAATCACTGCCTTTGGGGTCTAATCACAAAAGCATTTAAAGAAATCCCTGTGGAAAGCTAATTTGAAAGTAAACATGCTTTAAAACTTAAATATAGATCTCGTATTAGTCCCACAACAGGATCAAGATCACTATTAAAATAAAGCCTGGGGCACATTATGATGCCTAAGATTGGTGGGTGGATTTTAATTGACTTGAAGACTGTCATAGTTCTATTATCAGAAAACCTGTAACGCATTTCCAGCATGGGGGACCCATCTGTGCCCACCATCCATCTGTTTAGACGTGATTGGCAAAGTGGTAGGGAACTCGCAGTGGTTGCCTCTGCCTGAAAGGAATAAACCACAGGATCTTCCAACGAGTGCCAAAAACTTCTGAGAAGGTCTGCTGCCATGGCTTTCGGGGCCTCGATCTACAGAAGACAGCATTATTAGTGAAAGACAGCACTCCCATGGTGTACTTCAGTCAGCTAAAACAATACAGGTTGGCTGGGGACCCATTACTGGACTCTGATGAATTGTGTCCCAGCATCACAAGCACAGCTTTTCTTTCATTATGGCGGGCAGCTGAGTCTGACTCTGGAGAGCAGATATTGTATCTGTGTCGTCAATCAACCTAGGGCAACTTTTGAAGCAGAGGAGAATCTCGGGATTAACAGAATGTGTGTCAACGACACAGTAGCCAATCTCTTTTGATGTCCTTTCGGGACAAATAATTTAACTTACTTTAGTGAGACAGGGAACAAGGAGGATCAGTACTTATTTTGTTTGAAAACTATCATGGTTTGAAGACCCCTACTGGAAGACTGGATTATGCCCGTCTAGCTCAGGCCTTAGACCGGGCCCCGAGAAAAAGCCCACGATTATGTTACTATGCCAATACACACGCGCATTTTTCAAATGTGGCCAGCTGTTTCCATTTTTAAATAAGAGCACTATGGACTTCACGTTTATACTTACATTTCTTCACAACAGTTAGACATCTTTTCAATAGATGTTGTATCCTATCGAAAATTAAAGAAAAATTACACTCAGATGGAACAAAGTTATCAAGATTTTAGGCTACATCTACTTTATAAGGCTTTTCGTCATATTTAGAGAATATTCTAAAGATTTAAACAGTTTACATATGGGTACTAAGAATTTTAAATTTACTGCATACATTGCTGAAATCCCTGGACAAAAACAGAATGAACGTTACACTGTGCCCCCCCAAAAAAACAAAAAAACCAAAACCCCACAAATTATTCAATTACGAAACCTCACAAAAATTGTAGACGACTCACTTTCTTAAAAAAATATATAACCTTTTATTATATTTGCTTCCTTTGATAATTCTTTTAAAAGCCTAGGATTTATTTTTAATTCAACTGTCAGTGAATATGCACTAAAAACTAAATACCAAAACGATGGACTCACGAACAGAAAACTGCCAAGAGCCAAAGAGGGCTACTGGTTCTGCATTTCTATAAACAAACACAATCCAACAAGGCAATTTATGCATTTGCCATATTACAGCATCTATCACTCTGAAAAGGAAAGTGAAGCTATTTCCTGCTTTTAATAGAAAAATCAGTATCTTTGTAATAATACAATGTCTTATTAGGTGCTTTCTATAAAGCTCTAACGCAAATAGGCAAGCAAAACAATTCAAACAGAAGACAGTTTCTAGACATGCTGATTTCATTTACATTAAGAGAAAAATCCATCACTAAACTGAGAAACTGTGATGGTAAGTAATAGCCAGATAACGAAAACAAAAATTACACCATCTTATTTTAGCCACATAGTTACATTTTAAGCATACCTCAAAGTACTACAAAAGAAAATATGTTCTTCTAAATACATGAAAAACAGAGGCGTTTCCCTCTTCTCCTCTACTTTAAGTGCACATATGGCAGGTGGACTACGCCGTTATCAACAGCACTATCCACGCAGATATCTGGGATGACAACTCCAATCCCAGAAACTTCTGTGCTTGTAGAACTCCCTTCCAATGACATTAATAAAAAACATTTTGACTTCCAAAATCTCTTTTTAGCAGTTACAGCGACAGCTCACCATATTAAGTTTTAATGTATGAACAGTTGAATAACTATAGTTAGCCCACATACGAGAAAATAAATCTATTTTTTTAGATGGCAAAGTCACCAATAGCAGTGTTTCATTTCCATCTTTCCCAGGAATTTGTGACAAGATTGTAGATTAGCCACATATTCCATATTCATTAGTTTTCCTATCATGCTTTGCAATTCATGGTATCCAATGACAAGTCTATTTATAATTAACTTTTCTCAGTTCTGTTGCATAATTTCCTCAAAATAACATTTTACTTTGTGACAACATATTCTGCAAATACATGAGAACGTTGATTATGAGCTTAGAGGAAAGTGGGCTCTCTGCTTCCACATCTGTACGGAAAGTGAAGGAAGTAATCTGAACGGGTTCTTAGGTTGAGGGGTGACACCTTGCCCCCAAACAATGTAGGGAACGCGTGCAACCAGGTGAAGGAAAGGACAGAGGTCTCTAAGTGCTCTTAGAACAGGGAAGTAAATGGCCTCAAATCACAGTTGTGGATCATACTTACAAACTATTTCAGAAAAAGGAAGGAGACTACAAAGTCAGATTACTACACCTAGTATTACAGTAAATTTTTACTATGTATAAATTTACGATTTGATTAAAACTTCAAGGTACTTATTCATGGCAATAAAAGATTCAAAGACTTGACTTAGGTTTCATGTGGGAAAAGCTTTTATTTGCCTTTGACATCTTTTCAGAATCTGGTTCAAGAAATAAGTAGAACAGTACCTGTTAAGTCACCATAAACAGATGGTTATTCTATCAAAGAATGTGACATTTACCATGACTTTGTGAACAGGATTTGTGAGGCTAGCCACAAAAGGGTTTTTTTGGTGTTTTTTTTTTAATCTCTACAAATAAATAGCAAATGCTTCTCTCTCTCTGAAACTCAGCTATCAAGAACACTGTTATAAGAAAAAAAATGCAATTTGTATTTGAATAGCCAAAACATGGCACAAGCACGTCCCTGGCACTTACAGAAAGTGCTCAGAACAACGTAAGTCAACACGCTAAACAACAGGAATTACAAAGCAGAGGAGGAGAGAAATTACAAATGGCGGAACACTGAAAACCACAAGTTAGTGCCAAACATGCCAAATGAGCTTAAACATACTTGGGGAGCGTGTGCATGTGTGTGTTGCAAAGCAGGGAAATGGGGACTATTTTAGAAAAAACAAACTAAAAATAATTAAAATAGATTTTGGTGCAGATAACTTCACTCAGCATAAAAGATTCAACACCTTTATTGACCATCAGGAAATGACCAATAAGATACTTGCCATCTTTAAGGAGTATACTCCTTAATATAATTTATCAATTCTTAGTTACACATAAAACTCAACTATCCAGAAAAAGTTGTTCTTCGAAGAATAAGAAACAAGTTTTTATACTAAGCTGTCTACAACCAGGATATCTTACCTCCAGAAAAATATTTGTCACGATGATAGGTCTAATGACCAAAATATCTAAGACTTCCATCAGTTTGCATAACTAAGACATACATGAAAATCCTTTCCTATTTTATTTTTAGAGAGACAGAGAGAGCAATCACATGCAAGTGGGGGGGGGGCAGAGGAAGAGGGAGTGGGATATTAAGCAGGCTCCACACCCAGCACAGAGCCAAATGTGAGGCCAAAAATTAAGAGTTGGACACTTAACCAACTGAGCCACCCAGGGACCTCTGCTTTCTTATTTTAAAAATGGAATTTTTTTTTCCTAAAAAGAATAAAGTGGAAACAGCAAGACCTATACGGGCCTTGCCTATTTTATCAACCAATACTTTATCTTTCCCTGCTGGCTGATCTTACCCTAAGAAATGATCTTTCAGGTTCAATCCAAGAAGATAAGTTAAAATATCCTAACTAATAAGATTATACCTGGAATGGGGGAGGAGGTCCTAACAGAAAGGGAAAGGAAAGTATTTATCGTTTGTTAGAAAAATTAGGAGTGGGGGCCGGAGAGCAAGAATTTATCAGCAGACATTTGCTGATGAAGAGTCCTGAGAATGTGGCCCTCTTGGAAGAGACAGCTTAATGACACAGTCCATCCAACTCTGACTCATCCTGCTTTGAGTTCACTTTCACCAAGTAACACCACCATATCTGTTGTCGTACAGTAGAAAGAATGTGCTGAAGAGCCTGTGGCACGCGTGGCAACCGCACATAAGGGGATAAACAATCAAGCTGATTTACAGGACTACTGCTTTTGAGTCTGGAAGTGAGAGTCACTGCCTCTGGACCTAACTCTGGAAACATTCTCAAAATGGAGTCTCTAGAACTGCCAAACTGAAGACGTGATGCGAGCTAAGAGCGTTCTATCGCAAAGGCAGGGCGACAGTTCAATCTCAGCTCCACGACTGCCGACACTCTTCATTCTCACTTTACTCTGTTGCGCATATCTAAGTCAATGATTCTGTTTTTTAATCTGAAGTTTAAAAAACTGCTCAGGAACTTTTCTCGAAACTAGAGATTATACACCCGTTTTATCTATTACTAATGTCTATTAATTCTAAGGCAGACTTTTGCTTGGCTTCCTAGCACCGCTTATCAAATGTACGGACAGCAGCTTTGTCACATTCCGTGGCACCGAGCAGCATAGGCTGTGTCATGCCGGTTCTCAATGTGTGTCTGCAGCACTAAACTCACTGAACACGGACAGAAACAGCACGATTCCTTAATTTTGTCATGGCAATCCAAAGAGAGACTATTTCCTGTTAATCACAGCTTGCTCTCCTCCTTTGAAGCCAGAACTCACTATATTCCTCATTTGAAACAGGCAGTTCTTTAAGCATCGATCTCCAAAAGAGGACCAGCTGTATCTTTTATTAGAGATCTGGAGTTCACATGAACACTTCCTCAATCATGGAACCAAAGTGAGAAGGCAGTCGATCTTACATGTATAGTCACTGAAAATCTCTTTCCAAAATAACTCCTGTACTTCTCTTCATCAAGCCACTTTCTGGCTGTATAGAACTTTAGGGAAGTTACTAAAACTGTATCTCAATTTTCAAATAGTAATTCCTTACTCAGAAATTTTTGTAGGCATTAAATGAGTTAATATATATTACAGGCCTTCATAACACCTCAATAAATGGCAGTCCTACTTTTTCCTGATATTCCCTACTGTACTTTTTATTGATGCTGCTTCCTACTATATATACTATTTTTTGAGAGGCCTTAAAGATATAATATCTCAATTATATCAGAATATAACTTCTAAAAGGTGGATCTTATAGTGAAAGATAAAATGCTGGGACTCTGGGAGACTCTACAGGTAAAATCCAATGTCCACAAGGGGTGTACAATCCAGTTGAAAAAATAAGTATTATGTACATAAAGCAAGATCATATACTCATTTATCCATCTATCAAAAATTTACTGGGGTCCCTGGGTGGCTCAGTCCTTAAGCGTTTGCCTTCGACTCAGGTCATGATCCCAGGGTCCTGGGATGGAGCCCCACATCGGGCTCCCTGCTCAGCGGGAAGCCTGCTTCTCCCTCTCCCACTCCCTCCACTTGTGTTCCCTCTCTCCCTACGTCTCTCTGTCAAATAAATAAATTAAATTTAAAAAATTTACTAAGGACCTATTATAACACAGTCCTTAGCATCACGGAGCTTAGAGTCTAGTGAAGGCAGTTAGGTGTACAAGATAATTGTACAGAAATTCACAGAGAATGCCGGAGAGAATGGTTACACACAATAATATATTGTATAAGCCAGTCTTATGCTAAATATTTGAAACAGCTGGAAACCATGTTCCCAATCAACACTCCAGGTCAACTACTCTTACATTTTTAATACAAACTTATACTTTCAATACGATTTTTGGTGACTGGTATTGGTAAGATGTTCTAATGTGCCTCTCTGGCTGAGACTTAGGGATTAACTAATATATTGACAAAATGTGACAGAGAGAATCATGTGAATCATTGCAGGGAAAGATGCACAAGTTAACTATAAATACAGGATTCGGTATTTTCGCCAATCCTACAGTAATATTTTAAAGTCAGATCAAAAATTCATGCAGATTCAGAACATGAGGAAATAAAATGAATGTTTGGGTAAAAGCGCAAGTAAAATGAAAACTCGTAAATGTTTAGCTTCTTTACCAAAAAAAGGCATTGATTTAGTCACTCGGGCAATCAGTAATGCTTTGAGAAAATTAAAATGCAGTATTCCTATGGAAGAACTTCTCACAACAGAGTTAAATAGTTTGTAATTACTTGTAATTTTATCAGAAATACAAGGAGGTCATGACACTGAGCCAGAGAGATGACACAATCCAATCCCACACAATAATCTTGATGCTAGCAGGCATTTTCTAAAAGAATGCTTTTCTATTACTGCGCAACGTAACTTAGTATGTATTTAAACTAATTCTTTGGCAGGGGGAAACCTAGGTTTTATAAAGTTCCCTACGTATTCAAAGTTCAAAGAAATATTAACCAATATGCGGGTATAATATTAAAGCATATAGGAAATGGCACTTAAAATCTTAATGATTTTTCTTGGTTTCTAAAAGCCAGTGAGAAGATATTTCATATAATATTACAACAAGGAGTATTCTATTTTTCTTAAACAAACAAAAGATATAATACAGAAAAGAAAACGCTACACAGAGCGCACTTTATAAAAATGTGAAGTGAGCTGGGCTCAGCATGATCAGCAATGATTTCCATATTTGCAATGCTGATTGGGAGTTGAGTAAACCAAACATAATTTGTACGGAGGCTGTACTGAATGGCGCTAAATCACCACATTGACTTGGTGGGATACTGGTAAAATTTAATTATAAGGATTAATAATCTCAGGACTACATTTCTGGGTACATACTGAAAGACAGGTAAGCCCCCTAATTGTCTGACTAATGAGAATGCTATTTAACAGACAATCTCATTTAAAATAATTGCACACATTTTGAAAATAAGATACTTTTCATTGCCTAAGATAACCAAGCGACAATTAAGTCACTCCCGCCTTTGTGATTCTTTCTGTATTTATTTAAATAATCATGAGTCAGTGTGTGTGTGTGTGGGGGGGCATTTTCCCTCCTTTAATTTGAAAAGCTGTACTTTAAGCCATCTTTAGTAATTCAAGTAGAGTTCAACAATAGTACCTGTGAGACTGAATGCAAAAGCTCCCTTGGTTTTTTTTTTTTCCCTTTGAGAATTTAAAGCACAAAACCACAGCTAAATACTCTTCCCCAGCCTACTCTCAACCTCACCACAACTGAGAAAAGCTCTATGTTGCAGAGATGCCATCAAAAGCTGAAGCTAACATATCAACTCCACGGTGCCCAGAAAACAAAAATGCTTGTACACAAAATGTAGATAAACTGTCAAAGCAGTGTCATGGTACACAATGGCTCACTGTCAGACCTCACCAGAAGGTGCTGGACCAGCTGTCACAGCGCTTCCTGAGGAGCTCTCCCCAAGCCCAGGGACTGGAAACATGACTAATACAATCACCCAGCACTATTAGTATCGGTGCTCATCAGAACCGACATTATTCTTGGCTGTGTGTGGACTACTGCTCAATAAGAAATTCTGACAACATCAATTACGTGAATAACAACATCACTATCCATTCCATTCAGAAACAGAAACAGAAAAAGGCTAAACAGGCAAAGTAAGGAGTAATTAGAATAATCTTTTCCCTAAATAGAGACTGCTTCAAAGCAAATTGCTTTGAAAACATTTTAACTTCAATATCGATTTTAGTAAAAATGCACATATATTTAAACCTACGTCTAAAATTAAATCTAAAAATAATCAAAGGTAATCCTTCAAAATTGGGTTGAAGATTAGTCTATTCCACAGAAACATCTGGTTGTGTTGAGATCTTTTAACCTTGGAAATGAGATTAGAAATTCAGTGACTTTAAACTTAATTTCTAGTTATTTTATCTGGGTCATAGATAATCTGCTCTAGCTAACTCTAAAAAGACATCAGATAATCATTACTGTGATTATCCTGTGACCTTCTACTACCAACAAGAAGCCAGGATCTTCCCTCTCGAGTGGAAAGAAATGATTTATTATTGCAAGTAAGAACAAACAATGTGCAAAAAATTATTGAACATGGATGTGCTGCTTCCTCAAAGTCTCATCTAAACCTTAAAAAGACAGCATTTGTTTTGCTTGTTTGTTGTCTAATAGGCCTATATTCAAGTTATGTAATGATACAGTTTATATAATGAAGTAATACTCCTACCAGTGTTTTCCCAAAATGCCTCCTGGTCTTTGGGAGCAGGAATAGGGGAGGGAGGAAGACTCCAGTGGAAGGAATAAATTTACTGTGATTCCTTCTCCTCCTTTTCTTTCTTATGCTACCTAACAAATTCATCCCTCCTTCTCCTTGTGAGAGAGGCATGGATTCAAATCATGACAGAAACATGCCCACATTTCCTGTGGACAGTTTTAATTTTTTTCATAAGATGAAAACAGCAAGCATACTGGATTTAAAAAAAAGTAAGCAAAGTCTCTATATTTTTAACCTTAATTAAAATATTGAATTCTATTTTATTTAAATACTACTAATCATTCATTAAATTTAAAATTAATACTGAGGTTTAACCACCTTAAATAATCAAGCCTTTAAAGAGCCTTAAATCAATGTAAGGAGGAGTGCATTCTGGAAACCTTAAAAGGATTTTTTTTTTTAATCCAAAAAGAGTGAGGCTAGGAGGTCACTATGAAAGCCCAGATAAATGGAACTGAAATTTGCTGTAATTGTTCAAAATACTGGATTCAAGAGGAAGTAGGGTGAATACAGACCAGACTAACAAATGTATACTCTAACACTGCATTCGTTTTGAATGTTTCACAAATGTAGAATTTCTATAGACATCAGAACTGTCTAGTACAGAGTACTCTGAGAGGGCACTATATGTATGCAGAAAGAAATGAAACTTTTGGTGAAAGTGTTATATAACAAATGTGGTTTCTACTCAGTTTTAGAAATACCAAAACATCAGAACCAACCTCCCCATGTTAAGACAATGAAATGCTGTAAATTCAGTATTACAGCAAAAGAAAAAAATCAGGCAATTTGAAAAATAGTAACAGGTTGGTAATATAAAAGAGTCAGAACAGAATCTGATATTACAGATCCTTTAAAAACCAAGAAGGTCAATAAATAACTTTAGGGTCAACTCAGAAGCGAACATTCAAATTTCAGACGGGGGATTCTTAAAAGATTTTGAAGCTTCTGCTACCAACCCCCCCTCTCTCGGAAGCTTCTGGGGTTGCTGGGTGAGATGGAAACTGCTGCCCCCAGCCATAAACCTGACAGCTTTCATGAGCAACTTTTACTCTTAGCAGCAACGTCTCAAATGTCCATCTCCAGCCATTCATCGTAAGGTTATCGAAAGAAAGAAATCTGAGAATTCTCATTCCAGGAGATATAAATATATACCAATGATTTTGGTAAATCTGTAAGTGAAAATTCAAAAAATGCAAGTATAACCTGGCAATTCCGTCATGACTTAAAGACTGACTATAAATCAAGTAATTATGAATTAGTATAAAAGTAAAGAAAAGATTTTGGGCAAATTCCTATTCTCATTCATCTTTACCACTGTTCATAATACCATGCTAAGTTATCATCACTAGAGAAGTCATGAGATATTAGAAAATATTTCAAGCTGAGTAATAATAAAAATAATTTAAATAGACATTATGCAATCATGAACAGCCAATAAGAATATGCAGGGAAAAAAAAGGAAACAAGCATTGAGCTCTATTAATGATATGCACAGTGAACAATCTGATGCCTGCAATTTAGTTTGAAACGTATCAAAACATTTAACAGATTGACAGACTGACATGAGATAAAGCAAGTATTCTAATGTTAATTGTGATTGGGTATTCACTATAAAATTCTTTACAATTTCCTGTGCGTTTCATGCTTTTCCTATAAAACCTAGGGAGGAAAGTATGCAAAGTATGCAAACCTTATAAAGTATGCAAACGCAGGTTTATACGAGAAGTATGCTTCCCTTCCATTTCTGACTGCATTCTTCCAGTTTTATTCCGGGGCTAGTTACCACTACCTGTGTCTGGCCCCCCACCCTTAGGCAACCTCTAACCTCCTTTCTGTTTCTACAGACTCACCTATCCTGGACACTTGGTATAAATGGAATCACACAGATGCAGGGCCTTTTGTGACTCGTTCAAGGTGTATCCGTATTATAGCACGTATCAGCACTTCACTTTTTTCTATGGCACAGTAAGATCCACTGTATGGATATTCCACGTCCTGTATATCCCTTTGTCAGCTCACAGAACCTGGGATGCTCTCGGTTTGGGGCTATTGTGTATGAATAATGTGGCTATAAATATTCATGTACAAATGTTTGCACGGACATACGTTTCGTTTCTCTTGTGTGTCCACCTAGGAGCGGAACTGCTAAATGAAACGATAATGCCACGTGTGACTTTTTAAAGAACTACCAGAGTGTTATCTGTCTGCGCTGTTTTCCATCCCCGCGAGCTGCGTGTGAGGGTTCCGATTCCTCTACATCCTGACCAACCACTCTTAATATTTTTAATTGTTATTATTACAGTCATCCTAGTGGGTTTGAGGTAGTCCCTCATCCTGGTTTTGATTTCCACTGCCCATGGGCACGTTTTCATGTATTTGTTGTCCACTGGTGTAACCTCTTTGAACAAATGTACATTTGGACCCTTTGGCCATGATTTAATTAGGTTGTTTTTTTAGTATTGTGTTATAGGAGTTCTCTAGCCTAGATATAAAAGCCCTTTATCAGCCACAGGACTTACAAATATTTTCTCCCATTCTATGAGCGGCCTTTCCACCTTTTTGATCATGTACTTTGAAGCACAAAAGTTTATAGTTTTATTTTCCATTTTTTTCTTGGATGTTTGCACTTTTGGTGTCATATCCAAGACATTATTTCCTACTCCAAAATTCACTCTTATGTTTTCTTCCAAGAGTTCTATAATTTAGATCCTACATTTAGGTCTATGATCCATTTTTAATTTATGTATATGGTGTGAGGTAAGGGTCCAACTTTATTCTTTTGCATGTGTAAATCCAGTTATCCCAGAACATTTCTTGAAAACACTTTTCTTTCCCCTGGTGAATAGTTCTGGCAGCCGCTGAAAATCAGTTGACTATATTTACATACACGTATCTCTGGACTTTCAACCTGTATGTGTATCCTTGTGCCAGGAGCACACTTCCTTGATCACTGTTACTTCATAGTAAGTTTTAATAAACTTTTTTTTTTTTACTATACATTGTTTTCACTGAGCTTACTCTGGTAAACACTTGGTTTACATACACAATACACAAGCTATACAGAATATAACAATGTGGATCTTTTTAACATACATGTTTATTTACACACATGTCAATAAACAGTTTCTATAAAACAAATGTGTAGAGGTTGATCAAAATGACTGCATCTTAAGGTTTGATACACACTGGCAACTCACCTTTCAAAAAGACCTGCCAATTTATCCCCACCCACAATGTAGGAGGAAACCTTAACCTACATCTTCTACAATGCAGTATATTGCCAAACTTTTAAATTCTTACTCAAAAGGATTTTTCTCACTTTTTGAACTTCTCTGTTGTGATAAATCCCACTTAGCTAATAAATACATGCAAAAATAAATAAATAAAAAGACCCAGTTACTAATAAAATGTTTCTACCAGCAACTCCATTTTTTTTTTGGAATTTATCTTAACTGGTCTTAAATAGTTCCAAGAGGAAAAATAAATGTTCAAAGTAGTGTTATTTGTAATATAGAAAAAAAGATTACACACTAGATGCTGAACAACTGAAAAACTATTAATAAAACACAGTATATTCACTAAACAGAGTATATCCAACTATTAAAAACTATAAACACAGAATCTGTAGCCATATGGAGATATGCTAATTTTTATAAGCAGGAAACAAAACTGTATATATACTCTGTACACTGATTGTAACTACTTTAAAATTACACAGGCATATGGGAATGAAAAATATATAAATGACCATGTGGTTAATTTTCTCCTTGAATTTCTAAACTTTCGGTCACTTCTTAGAATTAAGTTCGTAATTAGGGAATGTGTTCATAAATATCATTACATTAAAAAATATATACTTACTGTGATGATGCCAATTAGTTGAGTATAAAAAAGTCCCGTTATGCCAACTAACATAGTAATGCCCATAAAGGCGGCTAGTCTCATTATGGCCAATTCATGTCTAAAAACAAAGAGGTCCTATAAGAAGAAGAGAAAAGAAGGACTTAGAAACAAATTGAGAAGTTACTTATAATTGTAATAACAGTCAAGAATAAACCCATAACATTGCCCCTTATTATCTTAAAAACTCTGCCCCTTTTGAGTTTATTCTACTTAATCATTATATAAATATTTGAAAATTTCAAAAATAATTGTTTTTCATTCATAGTAGCAAGTCAAAAAACAGGATCTGTACTACTCTTGTGTCGAAAAACGTCTATCTTAAAGTTGCAAATTAGCCACACTTCTTTACTGTTTGTAGCAAAAACCAAAAACCAAACCAAAACAAAAACCTCCAAAAAATACAAACAAAGCATAGTGTACAATCTCTGGTTATACAAAAGGCAAGTTCATTTTAGACTACTAAAGAGTTTGAAGGCACAAGCCTGACTCATAGTGTCAAAGTTCAGGTGACCAAGGTACCCAGAGATTATGTCACTTGGTCAAAATGGTGGGGGGGAGGGGGAAATATTAATGAGAGGATCGTGTGGACAAGTTCTCTTTAAGCCTATTTCATCCATCCATCCATCCATTAACTCCACCACCACCGCCAAGCATAGTGCTAACAGGAAAGTAAAAATGAGAAAGATACGGTCCATGCTCTGAAAAAGTTGCCGCTTATTTAGAGACAGAACCCAATTTTATGATACTCTGAAACAGTGTGATCTATGCTGTAACAGGGATGGCATGCCGAAGACTGTAGAAACACCAAGCAATGCCTAGACAAGAAGGAGAAATGTAAATACTGTGAGGGAATGCTGATGTCCTGGCTCAGGGCACAGAAATAAGTGTCTCGAAAATGAACCCAAGAAAGTGGTGGAAAGACAGGGAAACAAGAAGCATCTCGTTTACTCTGTTCCCAAGCAGACAGACCAGAGGAGTGAGATGGAGTTCTGGAAACTGGCCGCTGCTAAGCTGTGCACTTAATACTTCCACAGTGGACAGAAGCAACAGATGCATGGGATGGGCCCCCAAAACATAACCACTCCCCGTGCCTTTTTAACACTGATTCAGGTTCAGGCTTAAAGGTATCCTGGCAGCAACACCAAAAATAGGGAGGTCGCCGAACATTAATGAGCTTGCTTGAAACAAAAGAACGGATGCTTTTCGGTGTATCACAACGACCACCCACCAGACTTAAGCAGAAATCTGAGACTCCACCCAAACCACTCGATTCACTGGCCTGGAGAAACGTAAACTCCACCAAGACACTGACGTTGCTATACAGCAGTCAGCTATCAGGCAGTCATTTCAAATGCTCGGTGAAAAAAGCCTAACAGAGTCCTTATAAATCATGTATGATGAAAAGATGGAGCTACGCATGATGCAAGAAATTAAGTGCAGAAGTTCTGCTATACTGCTATTTGCAAACATAAATTTGTTCCAACTGGTCAAGACGTGAAACCACGACTTGAGCATAGCAAGAATTCTGTGTCTGCTTATGTGTGACCTCACCCGCAAGAACCCTAGATGAACACAGAAACCTGCACCCAGCTAAATAAACGCCTACGGGGATACATAAAACGCACGCGCACAAACACCCACCGACTACCGCAACTGATCATCTGCGTTAGGAGCCACACTCCCCACACCTGCTATTGCAACTTTCCCTCAGATTTCAGGTAACTCTCCTTCCATTACTTCCCAGCACGGCACTTACTGCGACCCATCTGAGGCCCACTGCCACAACACAGCAGGTCTCTTTTAAGATGAACTGTCAAGTTTGGGATCGTATTATGTATTTCTTAACTATTTTACATGTGTGAAACCATGCTGCTGATTTTATTAGGTTCTGACCCTTTTGAGTGGCACTGGCAAAGTTTCTGAGTGTTGTGCCTCCAGTTTTCCATAAGCTCTGTGGTTTTCACTGCATAATTTTGCATAGTAGGGTGAATTTCAGAAACGCACATATGGTGTTACAGTAGAGCTTGGTGTAATAAAAATACCATATATAACCAAATAAAAAGCATCTTCTCTTCTCCCAGTGAAAAGCTCTTAAACAAATTTTGCCGGCTAGAATTTATAAATATTGGGGATGATGAGACTAAAAGATCTAATTCTAATATTACATTTATTCACTTGGTTGTACACTTACATTTAAGAGTATTCATGTAAAACTATATAATACTTGGAAAATTTTCTTTTTTATTACTCTTAACATTTTCGAAACACAACAACTGCATTCCAAGATTGCACATGCATAGTTAACATCTTCAGTACTAAATCCAAATCTTGGTCTTTTAGCAAAGTTCTTCAGAGCACATCTTCACTTTTAGATTTTTTTTTTTTTTTTTGATGTAGCACTTTTGGGATCTAAAAATTTGCTTGGAAAACTTTACCCAAATGACAAGAACCCACTTGCTATTCAAGCTCTCTCCTACATATTCAGTGTTATGACTGAATGTGTCTCCCCCAAAATCCATATGTTGAAGTCTTAACTCCTAGTACCTCAGAGTGTGACCGTATTTGGAGACAGGGCCTTTAAGGAGGAGGAGAAATTAAAACAAGTCCCTTAGGTGGGCACTAATCCAATCTGACTGGTGTCCCTATAAGACGAAACCAAGGAACAGACACCAGGGATGCTCAGGCACAGAGGAAGGACCATGTGAGGACACAGTGACAAGATGGACCAGCTGCAGGCCAGGGACAGAGGCGTCCCAAGAAACCCAACCTGCGGAATTCTTGCTCTTCGACTTCTGGCCTCCAGAACTACGAGAAAATGAATTTCTGTTGTGTAACCTTCTGGTCTGTAGCATTTTGTTACGGCAGCCCTGGCAAACGGATATTGTAACTGTATTCCTTTATCATTTCCATTTTCCCCATTTTTTGTTAAGAAGTGTGCTTATATCCAGGACATGCAAAGATGTAAGTTCAGTTGAGAGAAAAGTCACAGCACCCTCTCAAGAATGAAAACATGTGACAGCACACAGGGCTGCCATCTGTGCAGTCTTTCCCCGACACATTCTCTCCCTCTTCTCTACTCTGAAGGTAAAGGTTACTCACTCATTGTTCATACCATTTGGATGTGACCAAGTTTTAGTTATATAGTGCAGATAGCTTCTACAATGAGTCTACCTTTCTACTTTCTTTATGGCATACTTTGATAACTTCAAGGGCATCAATGTATCAATCTTTTCCTTCAGTGCTTTTTATTTCTTGTTTAGGAGGCCTTTCCCAATCCTGAGGTAATAATGGCATTCTCCTATATTATCATCCAAAGCCTTTAAAAGCTCTGTAGCTTTGCCTCTCACATTTAGGCCATTAATCCATCTGGAATTGATGTTTATTCTTTTTGTGCCCAGTGAAATAAAGGGGTCTGAATTTACTTTTACTATATGGATATCCATCTGTATTTTCAGAAAAATTTTCATTAGTCTTTCAAGTGACGCACACAAACACACACACACACACACACACACACACACACACACACACACAAATACTCTGTCTCTCTCTCTCTCTCTCTCCACACCCCTGCCCCCTAAGCTTCATATGTCCCCCTAGAGGTCTTGTACTTTTTTGGCCATATTTAATTCAGGAACTTCCTGTTTCTTGATTCCAATATAAATGGTTTTGTTATTAATTTCATTGTCTAAATGGTTGTCTGCACACACATGATTTTTTTTTTCCTAATCTGTTAATGTGATAAAAATACTGATTTCCTAATGTAAAAACTGCCTTTCGTGTCTAAGATAAACACAACTGGATTAGGCTGGTTCCATATATATCCAGATTCAGTGTGCTAATATTTTGTATAGAAGTTCTTTATCTGTGTTCATAATCAGACTAGTCTATAATTTTTTCTTTCTTCATTATCTTTGATAAGTTATGTATTCAACATATGCTGTACACAGAAAATGAGTTGGGGAGAGTTCCCTCTTTTTCTGTTCTCTTTAAAAGAGTTTGTATATGACTAGAATTATTGTTCCCTTTCACATTTGAGAGAGCTAGAACTCACTGGTAAAGCCGTGAATATTTCTTACAAAGTCATGACTACTCACTCATGGTTATCGAACTCTTCCTGTTTCCACTTTCTTCCTGAAGCAATTTTCTTCGTAGAGCTATACTATGCTTATGATCAGGAAGCTCAGTGCTGTTAAAAATGTCAACTATCCAAACTGATGTATAAAATTAATACAATTTTATAGACCATATAGTCTACTGATGGCAATTTTTTTAAATTTTACTTTGCTTTTACTTTGCACAAATTGCTAAGTAAGCTGTTTCTAAATTTCATAGAAACAAATAAAACACAATGAATACCATCCCACTCCTATAAAAAAAAAAAAGGTGGGAGGGTGTGGCTTACTGCATGCATTCTCAATAGAGGTAATATGCGCCCTCCCCCAAGAAGGGAGAAAACAGGTTCTTGGGGGGGGGGGCGGAATCACCTATTTCAATAGTTTTGTGGCCATACACAAGTCAATCCTACCTGACAAAATCTTATTCCTTAGTATTTAATTTCAGAGAGGGAAGGGGAAAAAATGTCTTAAAAGGCTCCCCAGGGAGCAAAAATAATGAAAAAGGAGGAGTCTCCACTGGGTAATAAGATTTGCTATAAAACTACGGTTATGACAGCATGGTACAGCACAAGGATAGACAAACAGACGGACAGACTAGCAAAGAACCAGACACATACATCTACGGCTCGGTTTCTGACCAAGACGGCACCGCAGAGCACAGGGGAAAGAATGATCTTTTAATAAATGTGCTAAATCAACTGGCTATCCATCTGTGAAAAAAAATGAAACCCTGACTCATACCTCATGAGAAACACAAAAATCAATTCCAGGTGGAAATATAAAAAAATATGATACTTGGAAGACAATGTACGAGAATTATATTAATGATTTGGGGATAGAAAAAAACTTCTTAAATTGACCCCGAAAAGCACTAACTGAAAAGGAAAAGACTGATAAGTTGAAGTATGTGAAAATTAAAAACTTCTGTTCATCAACAAATACCATCAACAGAGAAAGGGTAAGCTAGAGAGCAGACAATACTTATTACACATACTCAAGAAAGAGCTCAAGTCTAAAATGCCCTACAATTACAAAAAAGCAACCAAAAAGTCAAATAACGACCTCCCCACACACACCATCATCAAATAGTCAAAATACTAACACAGGAACACTGCATAAAACAGGCTACTCATATGGTCAGTAAGCATATGAAAAGGGGCTCAATACCATTAGTCACTGGAAAAATGCTAATGAGAACACAATCAAGTACTGCTCCTCTCCAGCAGAATGGCTAACTTTAAAGAACACCTGAACAAGGGGTGTCTGGGTGGCTCAGTGGGTTGAGTGGCTGCCATGGGCTTGGGCTGGGTCATGATTCCAGGGATCCAGCCACACATCAAGCTCTCTGCCCCGCAGGGAGTCTGCTTCTCCCCTTTCTTCCTGCTCATGTGCTCTCTCACTCTGTCTCTCTCAAATAAATAATAAAATATTAAAGAAAAAAAAAAAAGAAGAAGACCTGAATAAGTATTAGTGGAGCTGTGAAGTACTCTGAACTTTATTCTCTGCTAGTGGGGGGTTAAATTCATAGGCCCACTGGAAAACTGTGCGATGGTATCTAAAGGAACACAGATACATCCTTTGGACACTATCGCTTCTAGCTGTAAGCCCAAGGGAAATACGTGTACATGTAGAGGAGAGATAAGGCTGCTTTCCGGCACCGTTACCTGTCACAGCCCCAAACTGGAAACAGTGTGAAGGTCCATCAGTAGAATGGATAAATAAATAGTCAAATTGAATGTAATACAGTTGACCCTCAAACATCAGTTTGACCTATACCAGTCTACTTATCTCCAGAATTTTTGCCCTATATTATACGTGTATTTTCTTTTCCTTATGTTTTTATTAATAAAGTTTTCTTTTCCCTTGCTTACTTCATTTTTTTTTTTTAAAGATTTTATTTATTTGACAGAGAGAAACACAGCCAGAGAGGGAACACAAGCAGGGGGAGTGAGAGAGGGAGAAGCAGGCTTCCCGTCGAGCAAGAAGCCTGATGTGGGACTCGATCCCGGGTCTCCAGGATCATGACCTGAGCCGAAGGCAGTCGCTTAACCAACTGAGCCACCCAGGCGCCCCACCTTGCTTACTTCATTGTAAGAATACAGAATAGAATACCTATACAAAATGTGTTAACCCACTGCTAAGGCTGCCAGTCAACGGTAAGACTATCAGTAGTGAAGTCAACGTTAAACATGAATTTCCAATTGCACAGGGGGTCTGCTCCCCTAGCTCCTGTGCTGTTCAAGGGTCAACCACACCATGAATAAATTTATAGTAATACTTATAGCAATGAAAAGGAACTATGTCTAATAACAAAAAGAATAAATCTTATAAGGATTGCTCAAAGAGGATTTGTGATAATTCACTGAGCTGTTTTTATTCTCGTACACTCTTCTGTGTGTTTTACAGTATAAAAGATACAAAAAAAAATGAAATTACACTGAGAAAGCTGTGACCTTGAAATATACAATATAAATACACTTTCTTAATTTCATAAACAGAAACAGTACTCTTAAAATACATATAAGATGTAAAATAAAACTTGGTTACATATGGCCTGTGAAAGGAGAGACAAAGAATGTCAAGTAAGTTATAGGAAAGGCTATGAGACAGAAGGCAAAAAGGAGAGACGAGGAATCCCACTGCCCTGAGATCTTATCTACCACTTTCTTCCCAGGCCACTCCGATCCCCACGCCGACTGATCTCACTATTTCTCGGACACATCAAGCGAATTCCCACATCAGGGCTGCTACATTTGTTCTCCCTGGTAAACTCTTTCCCCAGATACCCATGTTTATTCCCTCACTTTCTTCAGGTCTCTGCTTAAATACTACCTTATTTGAGACTCAGTACTCGCTTAACAGTAGGTACATTTCCTGAGGATGGGGGACTTCCGCCTTTTCATTCAATGATGAGTCCCTGGAACCTAGAACCAGTTCCAGCTCACAGCAGGTACTCAGTGAGTATTTAATGAATAAATAAATGAAAATGAAGAAGAACGTGAGACAAAAGAGCAGAGTCTCCTCCCCCAACACATGGAGGCACAGAGCACCGCCCACAGAGACTGCTACACACGCCAACAGGGGAGGTAAACACAGAAAGGCACGTACGCATGCATGCTTCATAAACCAACAGCAGAAGACAACAGCGCTTACATGGAATAAGCACCTACATTCCTATCTGGCAATCTGTTGTAATGCTATCATTTAAACTTTCAAAATGTTACAAAACTAGAGAGCAGTGGGGGCATCACCTCCTGATGCAAGCTAAATGAAAATAAGCCAAGAGTTGGATTTGGCCACTTAGGATCTAGCAATGAGTCTTCCAATACTTGGGTCTGTGAATTCCTCAAACGCATTTCTTTCAACAATTTTATCTTCTATCCTAATAGCGATCCAAATTCTATGATTAAATCCTATATCATATCGTTTCCTATAACTGTACCCATAACTTAAATGCAAATTCAGTCACAACATCTACCTGCTACCTTTGGAGCCTAACTCCCCATAGGCCACTGATGCTAACAAATTCTCAACGTCAGTGGGACCTCCAATCTGCTGACCCAACCACCATTTACTACCTATTACTGTTTTCCCCCAAAACTTTCACTGACTCCCTGCTTGTTTATACCCCACAGTACACTGCCATAACTTTTCCTCAGTACAACACCAACTTTCTTGATCCTCCCCTTCACCATCGTTCTCCTCCCGGTTCACTGGCTGCTCTTTCTTGTCACCTTTCTGATACCTCCTCATCTTTCCGTCTTTTAAGAGTATGCTGGGCTTGGTCTTCAGGCCTCTTTCCTTCTCTTTGTGTACTTACTCCCTAGAAAATCTCCTATCAGATCCTATGACTCTAAATACCATCTTTAAGCTGAAAGCTCACAGATTTGTAGCTCACATCCCTCCACTGAAATTGATTGTCACATCTGTCCAGTTAACATCTCTTCTTAGATATGGAATAGGCAACTCAAAGTAAACACATAAAGCCAAAATCTTTAACTTTTTCTTAAAACCAGCTCTTCCTCCAGGCTTCTCCATCTCAGGAGATGATAGATCTATTCTTCCAGTTGTTCGGGCCATGAAACCTTGTAATCACCTTCAAGTTGTGACATTTTATTTCATACCCTACATCCAAACCATCACCAAGTCATTTAGCTCTTCAAACTATAAAGGTCCACTTTTCAACACTTCCACTAGTCCCATAATCATCTCATGTTTGGACTACATTTTAGTAGTCTTACTGCTGTCATCCTTGTTCTCCCTCAATTTATTTCCCAATCATCAGTTTTCTTTTTTAAAATGTAAATGCGTTTGTGTAACTGGGCTCAAAACCCTCCAATAGTTTCCAAAATCCCGACCCCCAAACATCCTAAAAAAAACCATCTCCACCCTCCAATTCCATCGCTCACTGCTCTCAATTCAGCTCCTCTGCCTTCTCCCCAGCTTGCTCCACTCAACGTAGACTGGTCTTCTCACTGCTCCTTGAACATATCAAGTGTGCTCCCACCCCAGGGGCACTTGGCATGGGTCTTTCCTCTCCGTGGAATGCTCTTTCTCCCATTATCAGTGACCTGCTTGAGTTCCAGGTCTCTGCTCAAGTGTCTACTGAGAAAGGCCTTCTCTGACTGCATTATCAATCATTAATCTCTATCCCTTACCCAACTGTGTTACACTTAATACTACTTTTTTGCATGTTATGTATCTGTTTATTGCCTCTCTCCTCCAATTAGAATATAAGCTCCTTAATGCAAGAACTTGGTTTTATTCACTGCTGCATCCTCAGAGCCTAGATCAGGGACCAACGCACACAGTAGACACTCAGCAAATATTTGTTAAATGACTAAATGAGTGGTTTTCATAATTTTTTAAACATGTTTCACAAATAAAACTTTAATTATAAAATGTAAGTTTTTATAGCATCAGTAGGAAGTGATCTCTATTTATAAGCCATTCTTTTAAGTAGTTTTGTGTTTTTATGAAACTAATCTGAAAATTAACAAGATCTGAGGTATTTAGGATCTTCCTCTTAGTAAAATGTTTCTCAACCTCAGCACGCCGGATGCTTTGGGCTCAATCAGTCTCTGTAACTACCCTGCGCCTTCTAGAATATTTAGCAGCATCCCTGGCCTAGATGCCTGAAGCACTCCCCGGATCTGTGACAACCAAAAAATGTCTGCTGACGTGACCAATGTCCTCTAGGGGACTGGGAGACAAAACCTCGCTCCCTTCCCCACTGCACTGCTGGAAGGGATTTGGTTTTCCCTATTTCTCAAAAATGAAAATAGCTTGTATCACAATTCAGGTATCTAAAGCACACAGATCTGAACTTTCAAAATGGCTTCAAAATCAACATCACATGCTGAAGTTAGAGACCTGTGGCAATTACTCTTACAGAAAATAAAATCCTGGTACATCCGTATGGTTATCAGCACTTTTGGGAATAAATCTTAAGTTTGATCATAATATCCGAAAGAAGTTACAGGACTGTTCTATACATCCCTCTCTCATATCCAGGCCCCAACTAAAATGCCTTTTTGTAGTTTTATAATCAGAAATTAATATCTAAATGAGGAAAAAAAACATTATTCACACCTAATGGCTATCATTGAGGGTTCAGGATGACACATTGAATTTTGATACAGATATATAACTGCACTTTTCTTAGGGAGCAAACTGCACTGGCACCTGATGGCCAGTTTCATGGCTGAGGGTAAAATATTTTAGAAAAACCATTTTGTCTGCCTTCCCATATTTTTGTAGTAAAAACTCTAGAAAAATTGGAGCAATAAAAAAAAAAGGTACCACATTTTCTTGTTACATTTATCATTTAATATATATGACGCTCAGTCAGAGAGATGAGTGAGATGGGCATCTGAGTGGCTCAGTCGGTTAAGAGTCCGACTCTTGATCTCAGCTCAGATCATGATCTCGGGGTCGTGAGAACAAGCCCCATGTGTACAGCCTACTTGAGAGTCTCTCTCTGCCTCTGCCCCTCCCCAGCCCTGCGCACTATCTCTCTCTCTAAAATAAATAAATCTTAAAAAAAAAAAGAAAAAAAAGATTAGTGAGACAATAAAATTGCCGCCGGGCTGTAACCACTCAAACTTAAAGTGACGACACCATTCTCAGAGAGAAATAAAAACTCTTAAGTCGGGCACCTGTTCAGCTCAGTGGGTTAAGCCTCTGTCTTCGGCTCAGGTCATGATCTCCGGGTCCTGGGATCGAGGCCCGCATCGGGCTCTCTAGTCAGCAGGGAGCCTGCTTCCTCATTTCTCTCTATCTGCCTCTCTGTCTGCTTGTGATCTCTCTTTCTGTCAAATAACTAAATAAAATCTTAAAAAAAAAATTAAAAAAAAACCTCTTAAGTCTTCTTTGCTATAATATTTATAAATAATTAGCTATACAAACAAATTTACTGAAGACATATATTCAGTAGACCTGGTATCGCAGGGCAAAGTCGAGATTTATCGCAAGGGTTCCATGTTCTACAGAGATATACCGACACATTCAACTGACAACTGTGTGAATAACAGGGTATTCTTTTGGAGTTCTTTTTTTTGAACTCAGGACCCTGAGATGGAGATCTGAGCTAAAATTGAGTTGGGATACTTAACCAAATGAGCCAGGTGCTCCAATAATAGGGTATTCTTAGACTTTTTTTCTACAACTTTAATTATATATCTGACACTATTACTTTCAAGGAAAAAAAAAATTACCAAGATATGGTATCTCCACCACCATTTCAGGATGTATGCACAAAAATACCAAATTACCACATTAGCATTAAAAATAATTTTCATTTCATTCTTTCTTAATTTCAAACTATTCTTGCCTATTCTCAACTCTTTTTCCCCAAATCCAAGAAGTTAAATACATATCTCAGTGATTTTCATCCATTCTAAAGTGACCGTGATAAATAAATGAATGACTTAATAGATACCAAAAAACAAAGGTTATTGAGTAAAGTCTAAAATACTGGTTAAATAGTAATAAATAACAGAAGTACTCAGAACACCTTAAGATTGATTATCTGGAAAGAATAGAGTTTTACCAACATTCGAAGTTACCTGCGATCAAATCTTCTATTTCTTTCTTTCTTTTTTTTTTTTTTAAGATTTATTTATTTATTTATTTGACAGAGCAAAACACAGCTAGATAGAGAACACAAGCAGGGGGAGTGAGAGGGAGAAGCAGGCTTCCTGCCAAACAGGAAGCACAATGTGGGGCTTGATCGCAGGACTCCGGGATCTTGACCTGAACCTAAGGCAGACGCTTAATGACTGAGCCATCCAGGTGCCCCTCTTCTGGCTATTTCTATTCTTTGGTAGCCAAAAAACTACACAACTAATTCTGTGGCACTGTTATCACTGACATCAAATCCTTAGCAGAAGAGCTGGGCAGACTGCTAAACGTTCTTTATTTTCTTCTTCTGAATTCTGGCAGCATGTACTTTTTGAAATTCTCTCCCTTCCTTCCCCCTTCTGTCACTCTCCCCATAGCTTTTAATATAGTTAATATATTAGTTTGGGGCCTTCACAAAAAAATGGGTATAAAAGAATCAATTACAAATTATCTGAATCCACTTCATCCAAAAATAACTTAAAACGTCACTTTGGAACTAACGTGGAATGACACAAATGGTTAGTTACAAAATCTCTACACTACTGGCTATGTATGAATTATTTATTTTAAAAAGAAATCAACCTCAGATTTTCTCCCCTAGAGAGACAGTATTGCCTACCAGCATGAGATTGCCAGCAGGTACATATTTTTTAAAATATTTAAACCACCATAATGCCTTTATAAAGTCTATTTTGACAGTCTTCAGATAAGCTACTAAAATTGGGTTGCCTCAGTGAAAAATGAAAACAGCAAAGTATGACTTCATCAATCAGGAGATTGAATGACCTTTCTCTAGAGAACAGATTTTTGTGACATGTTAGCATTTTTTAAATCTATTTTTTTTTAGATTAACAATGCAACCATAATATTGATTTTAAAAAAATCACCCTAGGGAAAAATACAAAAAGTACAATAGCAGCTTGGTACTATGCAAAGAACACTAACTTAGGGATGAACAGAAATGGGCTGACATCAGACCTCGGCCAAGTGGTAAGTCTTAGACAAGTTCTGGACCTCTCTCTTGGTCACTTTCTCTGTACAATGGGAACCATACCACTTATCCTGCATCTCAGAGATATTTTAAATGAGTTGGCATTTTCCACTACTCGAATGCTTATAGATCCAGAATAAGAGAATGTAAAATTCATGAAAAATATGACTAATGACATACTCATGAATCCACGAATAAAAAGTTTTTAAGGGGCACCTGGGTGGCTCAGTGGGTTAAAGCCTCTTCCTTCGGCTCAGGTCATGATCTCAGGGTCCTGGGATCAAGGCCCTCATCGGGCTCTCTGCTCAGCAGGGAGCCTGCTTCCTCCTCTCTCTCTGCCTGCCTCCCTGCCTACTTGTGATCTCTTTCTCTGTCAAATAAATAAATAAAATCTTTAAAAAAAAAAAAGGTTTTTAAAAACATACTAAGTTGGGACGCCTGGGTGGCTCAGTTGGTTAGGCAACTGCCTTCGGCTCAGGTCATGATCCCGGAGACCCGGGATCGAGTCCCACATCAGGCTGCTTGCTCGGTGGGAAGCCTGCTTCTCCCTCTCTCACTCCCCCTGCTTGTGTTCCCTCTCTGGCTGTGTTTCTCTGTCAAATAAATAAAATCTTTAAAAAAAAAACAAAAAACATACTAAGTAAAGTGATACCTTCCTTCATACTTAATTATAAAGCTATAATCTTCTAATATTGCTTTTGGCAAGCTAGCATACCATAAAACGAAATACATTATTATAGTTTAATAATATGTCAAATGACTAAGCATTTGCTTATAAATATTTAAAATAACTACGTGGAAAACAGTCAAATGTGAATCTTGGTCAAAGAAAATTTTCTTTAATATCCATTTATTTTATTCATTTAAAATGTCAAATCATTGCCAAACTACAATCTATAAAATGATTTCATCCCAGTAACTACTTAAAATAAGACACTGGTTTCAAGAAGGGTTTAAAATGTAAAATTTAACCTTATATTAGCATGAAAAATACAAATGATGGTCAAACTAATTCGACATCTAACATTTGAAAAACTTATCCAAATATCTCAAAGCTTATGATCTTCACTGTTTTTGGATTCTATGATTCTAGCTAAAAATGCTTACATTATCCCTACTTATTTAGAAAGACACCTATTATTTAAGTTTCTGCAGTTTTTCCATTTATGTATTTTAATACTGAGAATTTTGAGATTAGTGTCTGCTGACAAAGAAGATAGTAATACTCATTTTAGGTTTGCAGGCCTTCTTTACTATAAAACTTAGAATATATATCAATATTTACAGCTTAAAAATATATCCTTATTTCAGGTATTGATTCCTGATGAATAAATTCTTTATCTCCTATACTTCTTTACTACCTCCTTCCCTCATTAAAGGATATTTGAAATATTTCCTCAAAACCTCACATAGCTTTTAAAAACATATAAATCCTTGAAAGTTCATGACAGGTGGATATTTTCAAAGTAAAGAATAAGAAGAAATTTACACAGTATTAAGTTACGCTAAAACAAAACAAAAAACAAACAAAAAATAATGGGGCAACTGCAAAGGGGTTAAAACAAACCAGCCCAGAAAGACCTCCCCTGACAAGAGGAAGCTAAAAGAAGAGAAACAGAAGAAAGTCAGGGTCCCAAGCCCTTCACCTCCCAGAGCTTGTGAACAGCTTGCTTTCTCTCTCAACTCCCTTTTCCCTGAGCTTAACCAAAATATACCAGTTTTCCACTGAATACCGGCTGAGTGCCATTACAACAAAGCTTAAATGACAATCCATTTCGTCTTTTGTTTAATGAAGAAACACTCTTACCTTAAAAACAAACAAACAAAAGGAACAATAACTGAAGACAGAGCTGTTAACCCTTGGTTTTCCCACCCAGAGAGCTAGCCATTGGTTCTTGGATTTGGGCTGGAAAAGATACTATGCTGCCATCTACCAACCTGAGAGGGTATGAAGAAGAACACAGACTAAAGCTTTCACTTCCTTTGACTGACAGGACACAGGGTCCGAGTCTATGGCATCTCTTAATTGTGCTAACATCTCCACAAGAAAGATGCGCAGTAATCATTAATACAATCTCCAAGGGTAATTGGGGACATCTGGGGATCTTTAGTTCATATCCCAAAGACTGAAACGGTAACGATGTGAATTAACATGTTTCTGACACTATCCGGCCTCCTTTCCACACAAAGGAAAGAGCTGTTATAGTTCTGTTTGTTTGTTTTAGAGACAAATAAAAAAGACACAGGCAAAACAAAAAAATTGATGGGGCAGGGCTGTTTTAAAGAATATTCCACTACAAAATGTTATCTTTTTATAATGTTAATGGTAATAATGGTGACTTCAGTACTGAAATTACTTGTAGTTTTTTCTACTTTATCATTAAAAAATACAATAAATGTCATCATTAAAAGAACTAATACAATAAGAACAAGGTTCTATTATTTCACCTTAGAAATACTGGCTATACAGTATATAAGTATCTAAAGAACAGATCTGACCTTAAAACCAATTCTTTCTATTACTGCCTCTAGCCTTTTGTTGTTCTCTTGTCCAACAGTGACCTCCTTCATCTCCTCATCTGGTTAACCAGCACTCCCCGTCCCAGGAGTCCACCCCAAGCCTCATTCCCTATAGCACAACAGTTCTCAAACCCTATGGCTAGAGCTGCACTTCCTGTGCAACTCCCTAAGATACCTTTTACATAGACTATGCCATGAGTGTTGCCTCCTTGGAGTTGCACAGTCAGGCAACAGAGATTAGAACCACTTGGGAAGTGGGGCACCCGGGTGCTCAGTCAGTTAAGCATCTGACTCTTTGGTTTCGGCTCAGGTCCTGATCTGAGGCTCCTCAGATCAAGCCCCAAATGGAGCCTGAGCTCAGCCAGAGTCTGCTTGAATATTCCTCCCTCCGCCCCTTCCCCTGTGTGTTCTCGTTCTCTCTCTCTCTCTCTCTCTCTCTCTCTCTCTCAAATAAGTAAATCTTTGAAAAAAAAAAAGAAGAAGAAGGAGAAGCAGCAGCATCAGCATCACCACCACCACCACCACCACCACCACCATCACCACTTGGGAAGAAATTTTTAAACAAAATGCTACTGTCAACATCATCTGTGAGGGAAACAGTTTTATGAGACTTACCTCAATAAGAACACTATAAAAAGCCACATAAAAATCCAATTAATTAATAAATAAACAACTGACTGAAGACACTGGAAAGTAGCCAAACTAGCCAAGGCTTACAGGGCCAAGAGCCAAGAGTACAAAAACGCACTAAGGTGACTCTTACGTCGTGCACTGCTTTTTGCCATAAGGTACTTGCCAATTCATCCCCAGTACGAAAGGTCAAGCACAAGCAGAGGCTCGGAGCTGTCTGTCATCTCACAGGGTTGGGGAAAGAACAAGGAAAACGCATGGTCCACAGGAAACACCTAAATTTTTCAGTTGAGCCTCACAAAGGGTTATGTCAAGAGAGAGAAACTGAAAGTAGTCCTTCACCAAGACAAAGCCCAGCAATCATAAATCCTTACAAAACTTCAATAAATGTAATAAATGTCATGTTCAAAGGAACTGCTGTATTAAGACCAATGTTCTGTTATTTAACCTTAGAAATATTTGTCATATAAACCCTTGGTTGGATCAAGATGGGCCTTCTCTTTATTGCCTATCCAAAAAAATGAGTAAGTCATATCTTGAAGAAAAAAAGAAAATTAACCAGCTTTTCTACAGTTTGTCATATAAAACGCCTGGAATCCAACAAACACTATCACACATGTCAGAAGAAAGGACAATATACCTGGAAACTAAGACAGAAGAAAAAAATCAACAGAAACAGACCCATAAGTCGATCTCAATACTGAAATTGACAGACATACACATTAAAATAACTTTAATTAAAATGTTCAAAAGTATACATGACAAATGGAGAATTTCACTAATGAGAAGTGATCTATGAAAAAGTTATCAATGAAAATTTTGAAAGTGAAAAATAAAACTGAATAACTCAGTAGAAGGGTTTGACAGATTAGACAGAGCAGAAAAGCTTATCAGTAAACCAGAATAAAGATCAGTAGAAAATGCCCACTCTGAAGAGAGGGGAAAAAAGAAAATACAGAAAAGAATAAATGCAGTACAGTGAGATCTCATATACAATAAAATCAGAGTATCAGAAATGCAAAAGAAAAGTTTGGCAGAAGCAATATACAAAATAACATAGGCCAAGAAATGTTTGTAACTTAAGAATGTAATCAAGCCAGAGAGTCAAGAAATTATATAAACTCTCTCATAGAGGAAAAATGCAAAGAAGACAATGAAGCACATCACAGAATAACCAATAAACTACAAAGACCCCCCCCGCCAAAAAGGAATTCCACTCCAAGGTGGTGATACTCAAATCTTTTCACAAACACACTGAATCTACTGCTACATATGGAACAATTCTCTGTGAAAGCAATCCAGAAACTAGATGAGCAATTCCTACACAACAACAGAACTATAGAAAATCATCAAATCACAAAGGAAGAGAGCAAAAGAAGAGATGAACAAAGAATATAAAACAGCCAGAAAACAATTAACAAAATAGCAATATTAAGTGCATGCCTATCAATAATTATTTTAAATGTAAATGGACTAAATTCTCCAATCAAAAACAAAGAATGGCTGAATGGATTAAAGAAAAAATCTTCAAAAAATGGTGCTTATGATTGATTCACGTTGACTTTAAGGACACACAGAATGCAAGTGAAAGAGGGAAACAGATATTCCATGTAAATGGAAACCAAAAGCAATCAGAAGCAGCTATACTTTTATATCAGACAAAACAGACTTCACATCAAAGACTGTAGTGAGAAACAAAGAAGGTCAACATAATGATAAAGGGATTAGTCCATTAGATAATGGACTTTAAATTTTTAATATTTTAATATTAAATATTTTTAAATATTTATGCAAACAACATAGGACCACCTAAATACATAAAGCAAATATTAACAGACATGAAGGGAGAAATAGAGAGCAAAAGGATAATGGCAGGGGCTTTGACACTTGAGTTTCAACAATGGATAGATCATCTAGACAGAAAATTAACAAGGAAACATTGAACTTAAACTGCACATTCGATCAGATAGACACTTATCGATCCTCCCATCCAATAGCAGCAGAACACACACTCTTCTCAAACATACATAGAACCCTCTCCAGAAGAGGCCATATGTTTAGGCCACAAAACAAGTCTTAATAAATTTAAGATGAGTGAAATCATATCAAACATCTTTTCCTTTTTTTTTTTTAAGATTTTATTTATTTATTTGACAGAGAGAAACACAGCTAGAGAGGGAACACAAGCAGGGGGAGTGAGAGAGGGAGAAGCAGGCCTCCCACCGGATCATGACCTGAGCTGAAGGCAGCTGCTTAATGAACTGAGCCATCCAGGCGCCCCCAAACATCTTTTCTAACAATGGTAGGAAACTAGAAATCAATTGCAAGAAAAAAACTGGAAAATACAAAATTCACAAACATGTGGAGATTAAACAACATATTCTGAACAACCAATGGGTCAAAGAAGAAATCAAAACAGAAATCAAAAAATATCTTGAGGCAAATGAAAGTAGAAACTAAAGACACCACAACTTAGGAGATGCAGCAAAAGCAGTTTTGAGAGAGGTTCACAGCAACAAATGCCTACCTTAGGAAAAAAGAAAGGTCTCAAACTACCCAACTTTATACCTCAAGGAACTAGGGGGAAAAAAATAAAGATGAACCAAACAAAAGGCTAGTAGAAGGAAAGAAATAACAAAGATAAGAACAAAAATAAATGAAACAGAGACTAAAAAGACAACAGAAAAAATTAAGGAAACAAAAAGCAGATTCTTTGAAAAGATAAACAGAACAGACAACGCTTTAGCTGGACTCACTCAAAAAAAAAAAAAAGAGGGCTCAAATAAAATCAGAAATGAAAGAGGAGACATTATAACTGACACCCCACAAACACAAAAGATCATGTAAGACTACTATAAAAAATTATATACTACTATAGCAATGAATGGAACAACCCAGAAGAAAATGGATAAATTCCTAGAAACATTCACAACCTACCAGAATGGACTCAAAAAGAAACAGAAAATCTGAACACACCAATTACTAGTAAGGAAATTGAATCAGTAATAAAAAAACCACCCAACAAAGAAAAGTCCAGGACCAGATTGCTTCAAATCCTCAAAGAAGAATGAATACAAATCATTCTCAAACTATTACAAAAATTGAAGACGGAATGCTTTCAAAATCATTTTACAAGACCTGCATTGACCTGATATCAAAATCAACAACAACCTTTGAAGGAAAGAAAATCTTTGATGAAAAGAGATGTTAAAATCCTCCACAAAATATTAGTAAACTGAATTCAATAATACATTTAAAAAATCATACACCATGACCAAGCAGGATTTATCTCAGGGATACAAGAATGGTTCAACATCTGCAAAACAATCAACATGATAGACCACATTAGTAAAGTGGAAAAAAAAATCATAATCATCTCTATAGAAATAGAAAAAGCATTCCACAAAATTCAACATCCATTCATAATAACAAGTCTTAAATTAGGAGAAGAAGGAATATATTTCAACATAATAAAGACCCCACATGATAAGCCCAGAGGAACATTATACTCAATAACAAAGTTGAAAGTTTTTCCTATAGAATAGGAACATGACAAGAATGCCCATTTTCACCACTTTTACTCAACTTAGTACTGCAAATCAGAAGAATAAGACAAGGAAAAAAAATAAATAAAAGGCATCCAAATTAGAAAAGAAGTGAAACTGTCCTTCTTTGCAGATGACATGATATATAGAAAGCCTAAAAAGACTCCATCAAAAACTGTTAGAAATACTGAATTAAATCAGTGAAGTTGCAGGACACAAAATCAATATAAAAGTATCAGTTGTGTATCTATACACTAATAACAAACTATCAGAAAGGGATTTATGAAAACAATCCCATTTCTTTTTTTCAAGATTTTATTAAGATTGTATTTGAGAAAGAGAGACAGAGAGCATAAGCAGGGGGAGGGAGAGAGAGAGGGAGAAGCAGACTCCCTGCTGAGCGGGGAGCCTGACATGGGGCTCAGTCCCAGAACCCCAAGATCATGACCTGAGCCGAAGGCAGATGCTTACCCAACTATGCCACTCATGCACCCCAAAACAATCATATTTATAATTGCATCAAAAAATACCTCAGAATAATTTTAACTACTTGAAGGGGAAGATCTATACAGTGATAACTAAGCCACTGATAAAAGAACTTGAAGAAAATACTAGTAAATGGAAAGCTAGTCCATGCTCATGGATTGAAAGAATTAAACATGTTTAAAATGTCCATAA
This sequence comes from Spilogale gracilis, assembly GCA_004023965.1. Classification (NCBI taxonomy): domain Eukaryota; kingdom Metazoa; phylum Chordata; class Mammalia; order Carnivora; family Mephitidae; genus Spilogale; species Spilogale gracilis. The sequence continues at coordinate 92,499 of PITA01002761.1, read as the reverse complement.
TACCTAAGCAACCTACAGATTTCAGTGCAATCTCTATCAAAATTCCAACAACAATTTCTTCACAGAAATAGAACAATACTAAAATGTGTATGTAGTAGCAAAAAAACCTGAATAACCAATCTTGACAAAGAAGAACAAAGCTGTAGGCATCACACTTTTTGCTTTCAAACTATATTAAAAAGCTTTAGTAATCAAAACAGTATGATACAGATGTAAAAACAGATGCATAAATCAATGGAACAAAAGACAGAGTCCAGAAATAAAGCCATGCATATATGGTCAATTAATTTTGACAGCGGAATTAAGAGTAGCCAATGGGAAAAAGATAGTCTCCTCAAGTAGTCAATAGGAAAAAGATAGTCTCAATAAACAGTGCTGGGAAAACTGGACAGCCACATGGAAAGAATGGAAACATATTTTTATCTTATACTGTATAAAACCAGCTTGTACCCACTTTTTGTATTTTCTCCTACAGTTTTAATCTCTTTTTTTAAAGATTTTATTTATTTATTTGTGAGAGTGACAGAGACAGCAAGAGAGAATACAAGCAGTGAGGAGAGGGAGAAGCAGGCTCCCACTGAGCAGGAAGCCCAATGTGGGGCTCAATCCCAGGACCTTCAGCTCATGACCTGAGCCAAAGGCAGACCCTTAACCAACTGAGCCACCCAGGCACCCTTAATCTCTCAGTAAACATTTGCTATTCTGCTGGCATTCTGTCAACATCCAGTATGCATATAAATACATATTTAATAAAATCATATAATATATAATATTATGTATTTCTAAGGATTCAAATATTGCCACCTACAATCAGTTTTCCCATTTAAAAAAAAAAAACAGTAATTCTTCCTTTAATCGGTAGAAGTTTTTCAAATTTTCTCAAAGTCTATCTTTCTTTCTTTCTTTCTTTCTTTTTTTAAAGATTTTATTTATTTGACAGACAGAAACACAGCCAGAGAGGGAACACAAGCAGCGGGAGTGAGAGAGAGAGAGAGAAGCCAGTTGCCCGCCAAGCAGGCAGCCCGATGCGGGGCTCGATCCCAGGACTCAGTCGTGGGGCTAGATCTGAGCTAAAGGCAGAGGCTTAACCACAGAGCCACCCAGGTGCCCCTCAAAGTCTATCTTTCATTTGGAAAGGGAAATCAGTTTGTAATTTCAAATGTGTTAATCCTTCAGTGAAATAGTATCATTATATTCTTGTGTACTGAAATTACTTTAGTCTGTCATCAGTCTCCCATTAACACTATCAAACAGTCTGTAAATTTTTATAAAAATTAATACGCCAGGGGCTCCTCAGTGGCTCATCTGGTTGGGCATCTGACTTGGTTTCAGCTCAAGTCATGATGTTGGGGTCCTGGGATCAAGCCCCATATCAGGCTCTGCATTCAGCAGGAAATCTGTTCCTCCCCCTCTCTCACTTACCCTCATCACCACTTGGGCCCATGTGCATGATCTCTCTCTCAAATAAATAAATAAATATTTTTAAAAAATTTAATAGGCCAAAGGAAAACTGTTTCCTCCTTCTGAGAGCTTTTACAAAAGTCAAACACAACATAAACTGAACATCTTTTATATATCAGATTATTTTATACGTCATCTCATTTAATCTCTTATTCACATTTCCAGAAGAGAACATTGTAATTCAGTTAAACATGGTGTCAAAGGTTATACATATAACAAAAGCCAGGCTTTGATCCTAAGTGTGTCTGTTTACAAAGCCAAAATCATTTTACTACCATGGTTGGCAAACTCCATATAGAGAGCCAGAGAGTTAATATTTTAGGTATTTCGGGCTATATGGCCCTGTCACAACTACTTAACTGTGCTGTTGTAGCCCCAAAGCAACTACAGACAATATGGAAACAAATGAGAGTAGCTGTGTTTCAGTAAAACTTTATTAATAAAAACAGGTGGAGGGTCAAATTGCCAATCCCTCCACTATACTACAATGCATGTCCTCCTAGAGAACTTCTACTAAGTTTTCATTAACATCGCCAAATTCTATCTCTCTCTCCTTAAAAAACTATGACCTTAATCTTACTGGGCAATTTTACATTAATGCTTTTCTTATTAAAATCCATTATTTGAAATAGGTTGCTCTTGGAGGAATACGTTCAACCTTTTACATAGTCTAACTACAATGCCAATTATATCAGAAACTAATCTATAAATAAGGTGAAACACTTCTAAAATTACATTACTAGCATGCATTAATTTCTCAGTGTGAAAATGTCAAACATTCATATCTAAAGTTCTCCCTTTTGAACTTTTTTCAGTTATTAGTACCTCATTTTAATTGTTCAATCTATACTTAGTAAGCATAATCACCACAAGGCCCCACTAATACACACAGCCAAGCAACAAGAGCAAATGCCTTCTTTTAACTATTTTTTAAAAATGATCATATATACAAAATGGTCACAGATAGGGACGCCTGGATGGTGCAGTCAGCTAAATATCCTATTCTCAGTTTCAGCTTGGGTCATGATCTCAGGGTTGTGAAATCAAGCCCTGCATCAGGCTCTGCACTCAGAGAGGAGTCTGCCTGGGACTCTCTCTGCCCCTCTCCCTAACATGCCACCTCTGTATAAAATAAATAAATAAATAAATCTTTTTCTTTCTTCTTTTTTTTTTTTTAAATGATCATATATACAAAAGTGCCTTAAAGACAAAGAACTCAAAGACCTTCTTCTTTGGAAAGGCCCTTCGCTCCCTTATTCCAAAATTTAATGATTACGCCATCACTGAGATTGTTATTTTTAAGATTTAAACAGCATAAAATGGTATAAATAGGAGAGAAAAACTCCCCTTCTCCATCAAGGATTCTGGTCTTTCCTCCCTTGCTCCCACCCTACCATCCTTCTTCACACACGTGCACGTGCACCCTCATGCATGCCTGCTTTCTGTTCTATCTGCCCGTCTACCTCTTTCTCTGACTTCACACACACACACACACACACACACACACACACACACACACGGCATTTCAAAAACACAATCCAAGTCCAAATAATGCACAAGATCAGGCTGGCTATCAACTGTACACACAAAACAGAAGATTCAAAAACACATAAGCAGATTCAAATCCCAGCTCTATCACTAAAAGCAGTCGAATAATTACTTACTAGCTCTGTGCCTTCAGTAACTACCTATTTAACCTCTACTAAGTCTGTTTGCTCATCTATCAAAAAGTGGGGGAAAGCACACCTCACCTCCTGTGGTTGTGGTGTGCATTAAAGTGAATGGGAACAACATGCCTACAGCACCGTGTTGATATGTACGTGGTCTAGCACTTAAAACTTGCTGTTGCTCTTACCCCCATAACCACCTCTAACATCACCAATCTGGGGAAAGTCTTACTAAAGATCTATTGTTATTCCTGCACAAAATGGGAAGAGCACTGTTTCCAATGGTATATATAACAACAACTTTTTAAAAGATCTTGCAAATTCTTCTTTTCATTGTTAAAATTCAGGGGGGACTTTTTTCTCAAAAATTTAACATTCCTTGGAGAACCTTTAAAAAATTAAAGTCTGTTTTTATTCCCAAAAGGAAACAAGAAGTTAACATTTTTCCCTTACTCTCTCATTGTTGTAGGTATTTTTAAACCAAAACATATGTACCAAAATATCCAATATGTTCCTTTTTCAAGAAAGTCACTCAATCCTAACAAATAATCATAAATGGATTTGGCTAAAAGGCAACGTCAGATTAGGGCCTACTTTCTCAATCCCAATATATTTTAAAATTCACCAAGTCTGGAGTTTACCTCTGTTGTTTCTTATTTTCAGTCTGCACTTAAAGGACCCCCATGTTAATAACTGTATGCTACAGTCGTTCTAACATTAGTGGATATAAACATTTCTTACCAAGTTATGCTTTTTTACTGGAAGAAAGTAATAATAGTGGCAGAAAGAAAACATCAGAGCGTAGGAAGTAAGAAGTTCCGTGTAGAAACACAACTGCAGAAAAAGCCAATGATTATCTTCACCAACACAATTGTTAATCCTGAAGAAAAAAGGAAAAGAGAAATAATATTTTAAACTTTAATAAGATGTCCCCCTGAGGACTGGTAAAGCTGAAAATAAACACAGCTTCATGCGTGCTTGACTTTCTGGAGACATGCTAATGCTACTGAGACCTACAAGCAAACAGTACTCGGAACGGACTCCAAATACGCCACCTCGCATTGGGAAAGCACTTTCTGCTTCACAAAGGCAGTCCATGGATACGGTCTGCCCTCAACTCACAACCACCCGGTGTGGCAGGAAGAGCAGATGGCAGTCTCCTCGTTTCATTGGTATGGAAACAGGAACAAAGGAGTGAAGACACTTGCCAGAGGAAGCGACAGTAGCCAAGAGAACAAGAGCCTTCTTCTGCATATTGCTTTCCCGCTACAGCTTCCCAGCTGTGGAGAGCAATCTGAATGATTCCAAGTAAGAGGACTGAAACCTGCCACTCTCTGACCTTCCTGCTAAGCACTCCCAAATCTTCTTACTTCTCCAATTCTATCCTTAGTCACTGAAAATAAATACATATCCATAAGTAGTTACAAATTCTTAGAGCTGCCCTTCTACCATGACAACAGTGAATCATAGCCAGGAAAAATCATTAACGTGCGAATCCTAACATTTTCAAGGCTAATGTCTGAAAAATCACTCTGAAAATGGTACCGCTCCAAATTTTCAGAATATCTTATAATTCCCACAGGAAACCCAAGTTCAAAACTATAACTTACCTTGCACAAATGTTTTCATTTCACTATAGCATTATACTGCTCTTTGGGGGGAGGGGGCAGATATAACCGGTTCGATTCTTAACAAACTGCTGTTTCAAAGGTATATCATTAAACTATTTTTTTTTAAATCAGATATAGAACCAAATGCAAAACCCGAAGAAGCATTTAAGAGCTCGTGCTTTGTAAACATGAAAGTTCCTGTGTTTTGTGACTTGCGAGCAGAGTATTCACAGAAGCGTGTTCACATGTGCACTCCAACACTCTCCAACAGCTGTGGCTTCAGTGACTTAGGCTTGTCCTGTCCTCCTTGACCCCACCTGCTTTAATGATGGCATTCTTAACCAGAGAGCTTTGAGGAACACGAAGACACTTAGTCTGTATGTGAGAGTTCTCTCAGTGACACTTAGTCTGTATGTGAGAGTTCTCTTAGTGACGAACTACTCAGGAAGCCAGAAAGAGAGAAACTCTCCAGTTGATCTGAGAACTGACCTCCAAATCTAAAGCTGTTAGGCAGTTAAGAAATGCCATTTCTGAAAATATCAAAAATTTTCCTTGTTTTCAGTTCACACTGTCCATTTCCCTAACCCTCTATCTCAGCAATGCCCCATTAAAGAACTCAATCATGAAAGTCCCTCCATCTATTAAAGGCCTCTGGTCTACCCTCCTTCCCTACCTCCAACTCCTTCTACTTCCACTTTTCTTCCCCCAAGTACTCTGAGAAGCTGAAAATCACAGAAGAGGTGGGCCAACAGAGAGCTCACCCCAATCTTAGAATTTAGATGAACAATGCGGTTTTTTTGTCACCAAGTTAATCTATCCCTTAAATATAAAGAAAGAAAGTCGCTAATCTCCACAGGACCAAAATATCTCCTGGTTGATTATTTTTTAAGCTTAAACTCTTACATTCTTTTAAAAGCGAATATCAATATCCAACCATAACATGAACATTTATTAGATTCTTAATCAGAAACATTACTCTAAAAAAAGGTTATACAATTGAGTTTTTCTGTGTGGTTACTACTTGCCTAATAATACATGTTTTACTTAGCCTTTTGTTTTCATGTATTACTATTGTAATTGTAAACAGATCACTGAGGTTTAGAAAATCACTTGAGAATTTCTTTAAATCCAAGGCACATTTTTTAAACATCAATTATATATTATACACTGTACTATCCCATTGATGAGCTTAGACAATTTTAACCTTTTTTTATATAATAACAAAGTGCTTTTATCTAAAATGCTTTTATTTTTCCTAATCTCGGGAAATTACCTTCTGTTTAAACGATCGGTTTATGGTAAAAATCAAATTTTCACTAAAAGCTTGCAAATATTAACTTGTGCTATCGGAATGAAGTTATCAAAAATATGGGAAAGTCTATATTGGTCAGCATCACCTGGCAAAGCTAAACTCCACCACGAGTTAACTATAGATAAATGCAGTTATAAATTTAAGAAGCCCACTATCCATTTAACTTTTTATATGTTCATGTATGTGTGTACAAACATAAATATATATGTCTTTAGATATATTTACAAAGTGCTACACTATACTAGTTTAAATATTTATACAGAGATTCCATGCTAGGAAAACAGAATTAAATACAATATCTTGTTCACAGATTTTTGTGACAGCTTTGAAATGAGATACAATGCAGAATTCTCACAGCATTTGTTTTCAAAATTCTGTTTCCCAACTACACTGTTTTTAAAAATATTACAAGAGAGCCCCCTATTGACCAAAAATGTTGGCAGTTCGGTGGAATCAGCTAACTACTACTTACACATCCAGCCTGCATGTGATCTTAATGCCTGCGTCCAATACCTAATACAGAAAAAGGCTTACGGAGGTTGGGGGAGAGATGAGGTTACCAGGGTATCTGAGATGTGTTATTCTTTAATTAAACAACTAGAAAGGGAAAAACAAACAATGCAATGTATATGGTTTATTACAGTTAGAGGCAATGACAGCTATTATTTGCTTTTTATGTGCCAGATAGTCACTACAATGCTTTACATTCACTGCCTCATTGAATACAACCATCTTAGGTCTCTTGCGCAGTTGGGTGCATCTGAATGTCAGTTTTTTGCTCCAATATCTCTTTGTTAGAAAAGACCGGATCTCTAACCAAAAATGACTTTGGCAGTTGATTAAACCTGACAGAACCTGATAGAATAAACCTATGCTTACTGAAGGGTTTTTTTTAAAAACTGCATGACTTTAATATAACTTTTATTTAAATCTGCTAAGTACTACGATTTCTTTTTTACTAGTCTTTCTTCTAAAAGTAAATCATAAATTTCTTACCAGGGACAGTGATGATCCATTCTCCTAACACAGTGGCCGCAGCGGCTACAGTGATGGGAACGCTTTGGTCTCATCAAATTACATTTGTTACATAATTCCCAGAACTCCCGTTCTAGAGAAGGAAATTAAAATCCATTTAATAAAGGCAAATGAGTAATGTTGAAATTTAGCAACAACAGTTTAGATTTTTATAGGAAATCTTCAATATATGTGTATAAGAGATTTTTCTTCTTCTACATCTTCATTGTAGAAGAGTTGGCCATGAATGTTGCTTCTCTATTCCATGTATGTCTTATTTATACATTTCTAATTTTAAACACTATGATAGTAAGACACCACTGACAGTCAAACTGAGGGACAGAAAATAATGTATTTGGGTTATGGGCATAACTGCTATAAGTAATATTTAATGACAAAACCCGAAAACAACCATATTATTGTATTAAAATAGAATTTCATAAAAACAAATTAATTTCTAAAAATTATACTAAAGACTCTAAAGAAGAAATAATGCTGAATCCTAGTTTCACTGATTCAGAAGTCAAAAAATCAATCCTATAGGGTCAACTGGGTGGCTCAGTCAGATGAGTGTCTGCTTCGGCTCAGGTCATGATCTCAGGGTCCTAGGATTGAGCCCAGCCTTGGGCTCCCTGTTCAGCGGGGAATCTGCTTCTCCCCTCTCCCTCTGCCTCTCCCCCAACTTGAGGGATAGTTAAACTAGTATTTATTTGAGCTCACTTGCTCAACTAAATGAATAAAAGCTTTAAAAAAATCAATCCCTATAAACTCATTAGAAAAACAGAGATAGCATTCCCACCCCCTAACCATTTTATATTTTTAACATCAGTGAATTCATTTAGGAGTGTTTATGGGAGAGGGTTGGAAAAGGGTTTCAGATAGTTTTAGGAAGTATTAGAATGACACAGAAGTAAAGAAGATACAGGCCTGTACCCCTGAAACAAATAATACATTATATCTTAATACATTTTTAAAAATAAAAATAAAATAAAATAAAATAAAAATTTAAAAATAAAAGAATAAAAAAGCAAAGAAGGTTACAAGAAAATTATTATTTAATGGAAAGAAGGGAGTTCTTTGTACCAAACTCTTTCTTCCCACCAAGTAGCAATTTCCTCTACTTTGTAATTAAAGAGCACACATTTAAGTTTTGTGCTAAAAACATTAAGTTTACAGAAATAAAAAGTCATTTATATTCATTATAAATTTTTCTAATCAGATCTATAAAAAATATAGGAAAGTCATCTGCCAAGACAACTGCTTTATTATACAGAATTTATCTATTTCATATTTGTTGTAACGGAATATTACTTCTACAAAATTTTTAAACCTTCCATCGCTTATATTTAAACTGCACTATAACTCTGTTAAAAGCATAGGCATAGTAACAGCAACCTAACTCCCATAACTGGGTGAATATTCATATATGCAAAGTATGGCCCCAGCACACAGTAGGTGGTCATTAAATGTTTGCCAAAGTATGAATTTTTAAAAATGAAAGATTCTAAATATAAGAAGATAATACTAGGTAGTATTCAACTTTCTAAAAGATACCTTATTTTAATGACCAGGGGTAAAATCAATATACTGGAATTTTATATAGTGAAGTATTAGGAAAACATTCCTCTATAGAAGAGATCAATAATAATGATAATAATAATATCAAGTTAATTGTTCCAATAATATTAAAGTTGAGAAATTAACTTTTACATTTAAAATTTTACTTTTAAAATTCTTTATTTAAATTCAATTTAGTTAACATATACTGTAGTAACAGTTTCGGGGGGAGAATTCAGAGATTCAACAGTTGTGTAACATACCCGATGCTCATCACATCCTGTGCCCTCCTTAATGCCCATCGGCCAGTTACCCCATCTGCCCACCCACCTCCCCTCCAGCAACCTTCAGTTTGTTTCCTAAAGATAATCTTTTTTAAAAAAAAAAAGATTGTATTTGACAGAAACACAGCTAGAGAGGGAACATGAGCAAGGGGAGTGAGAGCAGGAGCAGGAAGCCCACTGTGGGGCTCGATCCTGGGACTCGGGGATCATGATCTGAGCCGAAGGCAGACAGTTAACGACTGAGCCACCCAGGCACCCCTAAAGATCGTCTTTCATTTCTAACTTACAGTTCTTATTTTAATAAAAATTTACGTGAGAAAGTAACATTAAAGTTTAATTTAGATAGTTAAACTAGTATTATTTAACTGTAACTGAAATGAAAACTCATTTCATATGTAGCACAATACAAGGTCACAAGCAGATTGACTGGTCTTTTCACACTTAGCTAGATGCTCCCAAACATTCCAGTGTTAAAACTCTGAATTCACATACTGCAAGGAATATAATGAGGAAGCAGACTCCCCCTGATGAGTCATTTTTCATTCAAGGACAACAGAAATACTTTAGTTTTAAACTAGCACCTTAAAATATAAATATGGTATATTCATTATTGGTCATTTCAGCGTATGATATCCTAGACAGTAAAATTCTTTATTTCATACTCGAAATGTTGCGTCCTCAGAAAAGAAGACAGCATTTGGTTACAGGGAGAGAAAGCCTGTACATGTGTGGTCTAGACCATGGGGTGGCAAACTACAGTCCTCAGGCAAATCCAGGCCACCACCTGTTTTCATGCGCTAAGAATGGTTTTTACAGTTTTCAACGACTGAAAATAAGAGGAACGTGTGATATGTAAGAATCTTGAAATTCAAATTCCAGTGTCCACACATAAAGTTTTATTTGAATAAAGTTCAAAGCACCCCTTCATTTATGCTTTATCTATGGCTGTTCTGGGGCTGCCACGGCAGAGCTAAGCGGCCGTGACCGAGACTGTACGGTCTAGTAAAGCCAAAAATATTTACTATCTGGACATGTACTAGTAAGGAAAAATTTGCCAATCTATGGTCTGGATCATAAATTTGTTTAAAGAACGAGCTTGATCCATTCCGCCGGCTAAACTTAAGATACTATACAAGCATCTAAAATGGCTTTAAAACTTACATTTTCTCTCTCTCTCTCACACACACACACCCTACGTGTTTAGAGAACAAAGAAAAAATTACTATTTTAAATACCTAAAAATTTAACTAAAGTATCATCTATGTTTTTGCCTCATATAGCAAGAAAAAAAAATCCATCCACCTTAACCTACCCTACATATCTAGAAACCATTTCTTGCTCTTCTCCCTTTCCTTCTTTAGGTTTATTCATTCCAAAACTGACCTTGGTGACTAACATATTCTGATGTCCGAAAAATTTTGTACTAGCAATCTAATATAAAATTATTAGCCTGTGGGGGGGAAAATCAGAAGGCAAAAATACCATCTGTAAGTGATAAAAAGAAAGATTTTAAATTAAAAAAAAAAAGCCCATGGGAGAGGGAATTTGATTGCTAATTTACAGTAGCTATAGAAAAATTAGCAACTGGCTTTTTTTTACAGGAAAGGAAAATTGAAAAGTGACTTTTTTTAAAGGAAAAAAAATCAAAACATAAAACAAACCAAAGAAAAGAAGACAAATCCCATAAATGCCTGGGATAACCTAAGTAAATAACCTAAGTAAACAGTATCGTACTGGATAGCACGGATGTTCTTAATGTTGTAAATGCATGTCTAAATACAAAGCAAGATTCAGTTTTGTTTTATTTATCCCTCAGAAAGGAAGAACTCATCTTCTATTTAAGACTTTTAAAAGACTTACATATTAGGCCCTCTCAATTAATGTACTTCAAACCACAAAGTAATGTTTTTTGTTGTTGCTGTTTTGGGGTTTGTTTTTGTTTTTTTTTTAGATTTTATTTATTTATTTGACAGAGAGAAACGCAGCCAGAGAGGTAACACAGAGGGACTGAGAGAAGGAGAAGCAGGCTTCCCGCCGAGCAGGGAGCCCGATGTGTGGCTCGATCCCGGGTCTCCGGGATCATGACCTGAGCTGAAGGCAGTCGCTTAACCAACTGAGCCACCAGGCGCCCCAAACAAAGCAAATATTTTAGGGAGAAAAATGTAACTTGAAACTATGAAAATCAATACAACGTTTGGCTCTTCACAGTGGTTCCCCGACAGAATCACTTGCCAATATAGAAAATAAATGGCAGTAAGTCTCTAATGGATCTCTTTTAAATTCTTCTAATGGATTGCTTTTAAAAGCAATATAAGTGGGGAGGGGAGCAAAACTACAAGCAAAAACGTGACCCTGAGCATTAAAGCACATATGTCCCCACCACTTGGGGTAAAATTTCAAGGGACGTGATCACACAAATTTTAAACACGCTCCAGTTTTTTAAAACCTGACAGACTTTGCTCTGTAACAGGGTGACTCTACTCAAAGTGGCTCTAATAAGGACAAAAACACTGAAGCCAAATGTAAGTTAAGAGCCTGATGATGAAAATATTCAAGGGGCATCTGGGTGGCTCAGTTGTTAAGCATCTACCTTCAGCTCAGGTCATGATCCCAGGGTCCTGGGGCTGAGTCCTGCACTGGGCTCCCTGCTAAGCAGGAAGCCTGCTTCTCCCTCGCCCTCTGCTCCTCCCCCGGGCTTGTGCGCTCTCTCTCTTGCTCTCTAATAAATAAAATCTTGGGGAAAAAAAAAAAAGAAAATGTTCTAAAACTGACTGTGGTGGGACGTCTGGCTAGCTCAGTCAGCAGAGCACACAACTGTTATCTTTGGACTCTGAGTTCAAGCCCCACCTTGGACGCAGAACTTACACACACATGCATACATACATAAAACTGATTGTGGTAAGGTTGCACAACTCTGTGGGTATAAAAGCTACTAAACTGTATATCTGAAATGCGTGAGTCATATGGCATGTGAATTATACTCAATAAACCTGTTTTTTTTTTTAAGTCAGAAGACTGAATAAAATCATTTCATAAAACTTGATGATATAAAGTAATATTTCTATATTTCAACATGCATGGGATGAATCTGAATATAAACAAACATTTAATGATTTCATTGGACTATTTCATCTACATCCCCAGAAGTTTATAAAAATCAAATTCTGAGGATCTTTGTGTGGGACAGCGAACGTCTCATGTATTTGGCAGGTCACATAGATACTAAATTTATTTAAAATCTATTTTAAGAAACAGAAAGTCATGTGAAATATTTCAGAGTAATTCCATTAAAACTTGGTTAAAATCAAAAGTATAACGGCTTAAGTTTCCTTTCCTAAAGAATTACATGAAACCATTCAACCTTAAAACAATGATGAATAAATGTCACTTTTTATAGCCCCAACTCTCTAGTCATGCAATGTTATTTTTTCACTGTTATAATTTTGTATTTTTTACTGAATTGCAACCATATTTACAAAACAATCAGAAAATCAGCACCGAGGCACAAGATGACTTTAATTTTCCCCAGATTCAAAGCAAAAGTGAATAAAGGGCTAAAGTTATTAATCTCCATATAGATAAGTGGTAAAAAAAGATGATAGATGGAGACAAGTATTTGGGTGTCACACAGCTCCATAACAACCCAGACTCTGACCTATAGAGGACAATCTACGCTTAATTATTTAGTCTACCTACCTCGTGCAATTACAATGGGGATCAAATTAGAAGATAATAAAATACTTCGGAAACATTAAAAAACAACAAATGAATGTATTTTGGGGCAAAAGAGGTTAAGTCTTTAGGACTCGGTGAAGAAAACGAGGCCAAATGTCAACTGAGATCAGAAAGAATGCAGACATCCTAACGGCTGCAAGATATGAAGGAGTCTTCCATCACGAGGGTCTGTAAGCTAAAGGTAACACGGTGGTTTCGTGTAGATTCAATTAGGCCTACAGACACCATCTGTTTAGTAATCATTTAAAGCCAATATTTCTAAATTTTTTAATTAGTTGTTAATTTTTTTAAATCACAAAAGTTCTCTTAAGAACTGCAATTCTCTGTTTTCTCTTTAAAGACTGTAAGATCTATGTATACTGGGCCTACATGACCATTTCACTGTAACCGCTGCCTTTGGATATGAGATTTTCCAAATGAAACAGTTCTTTCTTGGTCCCTGCACTGAGTAGCAGTATCTGATACATGTAGGCATTTGAGTGTCTGACCACCATGAACTAAAGATTTTGTCAAAAATGGGTCCTTTTTTTTAATGTCCAGTTGACCACCATAAAGTACATCATTAGTTTTTGATCTAGTGTTCAATGATTCATTAGTTGAGTGTAACACCCAGTGCTCATCACAACATGGTCCTGAGTTAGGTCTAATTTTCTGGAAACACTGGGCTTTACAGTTGAAGGAGGCAATGTATCTATCAAGGTGTTAGAGAGTCCTTCTTTGGGTTAGGCTAACTGAGAAAAGAGATTTGGTACAAACTATAGACTGCCACCGTCCCTGCCCAAACACACACAAAAACTAACTGCTAGTGATACTGTTTCTATAAGTGAATAGAAATGAAATACTCCACAAAGTTCTCAGAAACTTCTACAGTCACATAAACAACAGTCTTATTCCCATTTAATCATTAAACTTGCAAGGTCACGTATGTGCCTAAATGATGGGTCTCAAAAAACAACATTCGGGAACACAAGAGAGGCTCCTTTAGTGACTTGCCACTAATCTAATTTCAGCAGGAATTACAGGTTCCCCAATTTCTTACACATTGGAATCACCTGGCATCTTTGAAAAATGCTGATATCTGGCTCCTAACTCCCTATGTTACGATTTAATTAACACAGGATTGGGATCAGGACACCGAGATTTCTTAAAAATCTCTCCCAGTGATGCTAATATCTTAGCAAGGTTAGAAAGTACTGAAGCACTACAGAAAGTATTCTGGTCCTCTAATGTCCAACAAAGTCTAATGTCTCCTTAGAAGAAGGTACAGAGGGTTCTCAAAGCTTGTAGAGCATCAAAAGGTGAAACTGAGGAAGGAAGGTTCCTGAGGTTTACTATACCTGGCGTGTAATACAACAAGGAATACATTTTCTTTTCTTTTTTTTTTTTTAAAGATTTTATTTATTTATTTGACAGAGAGAAACACAGCCAGAGAGGGAACACAAGCAGAGGGACTGAGAGAGGGAGAAGCAGGCCTCCCGCCGAGCAGGCAGCCCAACGCGGGGCTCGATCCCGGGTCTCTGGGACTATGACCTGAGCCGAAGGCAGTCGCCCAACCAACTGAGCCACCCAGGCGCCCCAAGGAATACATTTTCAATTCATTTTTTTGGTTCAAATGGTGATTGTGCAGTAATGTGATCCAAAACTACCTTCAACTAACACTAGAATAAAAAGCTTTCAAATTTTTCACTGAATTGTTAGAACTTGGAAAAATATAGGCAACGGTGTAACTTTTTTAGACTTTTAGCTAGGGTCTGTAAGCTAAAGGTAACACGGTGGTTTCGTGTAGATTCAATTACACTACAAATATATATACACTACAATACACTACAAATATTTATGCTAAGCAATATTCTATTTATACTATCGCCAAGAGAGGGGCACCATCAAAAAGATTCCTTTATTAAATAAAAATGTATCAGGTATATATGTATCATTCAATAAACCTTTACCAAGCATCTACTAAGTGACAGAGATGGGCACTAAGGATACAGCACTGAACAAATAAACAAAACAAAAAATCAATACCCTCATAGAGGCTATATAGATGTAGGGTGGGAGACAAGAAAAACAAACGAGTAAATTACAAATAAGAGGCGGTGAGTGGGGGGTACCGGGGGTCGGCTGGGCTTTGTGATTTTTAAATAAAGAAGTCTAGAAAGAAAACATCAGAGAAAAGGCTTGTGAGCGGTGTTAGAGGATAGATTAAATGAACACGTGCTGTAGGCCATAAAGTACATTCACAAAGGTAATAAGACCGAGAGAGCAAAAGTGACCAATCTGAAGAGCGCCATACCTCCATGTGGAATCTTAGGGTTCTCGGGGAGTCTTCCTGGATCAGTAAATGAGGCCCTCACTAAAGCAACCAGACAAAATATGGCAATGCCATAGAATACTTTGAAATAAATAAGAAAGTTAATAAAATTAGTTGTTCATTCTTCAAAACATTTCATCAAGACGCACAAAGTTTAAATGCATGTTTTAATTAATGCCATCAGAATAATTTTCAAAACTAAAATAGAAACATTAAATGATTAAATAAAATAATTAAATATTCATTTCATTCATCAAATAATACTGCCGAGATATCTCGTACACATTAAATATTATTTTGCATAATAACTGATAAACTTGTTATAAATCAGATTTTTTTTATCAAGAGATTCCTTGTCAATCATGGCATAAATGAGTGGGTTCCCTTTTAATTACTACATGTACTATATTTGACAGAATCAAAGCAGCATTTTAAGACCCATCCTACAATTAAACTTTTTCATTACCTCTCATTGGCTATCTTCAAAATTACTTTGAGTTAGAGATATTCAATCACTCCTTTTAATAGAGCTTAAGATATTAATGTAATGTGAAAACAAAGAATCTAGAAATTTTGAGTTTTTAAAAGAATGACTAGAAAAATAACAGTAAGGGAAAATAGACTCATTCATTATAATTCTACCTTTTAAATGAATAAAAAAATGGGCATTTGGCCAGCAAAGGGGAAGGCCCCTTCTTCACCAGTAACAGGAAACTCAGTTTGAGTGCTAACCCCAGGGCTGACTGTATGGTACTGGCCAGTTTTATCACTTGTGTAACAGAAATTATACTTCCCACAGCACTTGTGGGGCCAAAAGGACATAACGTACAAGGAAACTGTTAATGCCATGTACGTGTAAAATATATCTCCATCTTATTCTTTTCATCATAAGCAAACCATCGCCAAATGAACTAGAGCAGAAAATAATTAGAAGTTGAACAGAAGTTCAAAGTATTATCATAATCAACATCATAATCAACAATTTTTGTATCATGAAATTCTCATTTCTCAGGAACATGTATCATCTACATTCTTAAAACTCCTTCCACGTCTGAAATAAGTACATAATGGAAACATTAAAAATACACACAGACCACACAAAATAGCGCCACTGTGCCAGTTCCAATTCAAACAAAACGACCTTTTATATATTTTGTAAAATTAGATATGGAGATGCCACATTGATCCAACCCTACAAAATCTATAAAAGCCAGTCTTTTTTAAAACTTCCATCATTTAATAAGTAACTTAATATTAATAGCACTAATAATATTAAAAGAAAGGTTATCATAGTGATACTATACTCCAAAAATATTCACAATGAGAAAACTGATTATATAAAGAAATAAAGATCAGAAACTTACTTATTATTAATATGCCTGGAATATGTCCTTCTTCATAGTGAGGAAAGAGGACAATTTTGGGAATTAAAACAATATTGTATAACCAGACAAAGACAATCAAACCCATGCAGCACCAACCATGTGGGTCAACAACAAAGTGAATCCGGAGACCCATTGTGCAGTCCTACAACTGCGCGCCAACCCACAAGGAAAGACGATCCTAAGGAGAGGGGACAGAGAAAAAAATTACTTCGATAGGAAAAATTATTTGACTAAAACAAAACTACATTACTGGCAACTATAAAATGACACTGAGTTTTGTCTGTATATTTTTGACAAAATGAAACACACGGGAAAACAGAGAAGTTTCAGGCTATTCGAATTTCATCAGAAGCTTCAAATAATTCAATTCCAACTTTTACTATGAATTATCCATAGAGGATAAATGGGCAATAGCTTCGGAAGCTAAATACAAGTCTGCCCTGACCCCAGCAACTCCATGTGCCAACCCAAGAGAAATGAAACACATAGCAAATGACAGGTGCAAACTTTCTTCAGTAGTTCTCATCGCTGGACTAACTGATGGTCGTCCAAGTCAGAGTAGTGGTCCTCCTGTGGTGGGAGGGGTGTGTAGTGGTCCTCCTGTGGTGGGAGGGGCGTGTAGTGGTCCTCCTGTGGTGGGAGGGGCGTGTAGTGGTCCTCCTGTGGTGGGGGGGGGTGTGTAGTGGTCCTCCTGTGGTGGGAGGGGCGTTCATTGACTGTGAAGGGGCACAAGGGAGACTCGAAGGGGCTAGAACTGTTCTGTATCTTGACCTGGGTACTTCTTGGGTATATATATACATATGTACAAATTCACTGTGCTGTACACTTAAGATTTGCGCCATTTATTTTAATTTTAAACCACAATACAATGCCTAACCATTTTGAAAAAATCATAATAAAAAGCAGAAAGTAATCTTACTACCACCAATGCAAGAAGATGCCTGTTTAAATGGGACTTTTTTTCCTATGAGTGTTAACAAAATGCTCATCGATCTCCCAGTGAGACACTTAAAGTTGATACTGCTGTATTCACGGTATCAAAGAAAGTGACTTAAAATATATGCCTACCTTAGTAGATACAATTTGTAAGGCTTGAACAGGAAATTACTCTATACAGTCAAGGAGCCACCTTTTACATAAAATACAGTGGAATAATACAGTAATAAACTAGGACAGTGTTTCTTAACCCCGTAAGCAAACCAGAATCAACTGAGGAGCTTCTTAAAAATACTTCTTTCTAGGCCCCATTCCAGATCTGCTGAATCACAACTGTTTATGGAATAAAAGCTCAAAAACCAATAAAATGTTTTTAAATGTTCCCCAGGTGTCTCTGATAGGGCAGACTGGTGCGTCGAAACCACTGATCCAAAAGCTTCCCTAAGGCCTCAGTGCTAGGGCAATGAGCTGAACTCAGTTCAGCAAATCTATTCGCGGAGCCGCCACAACTGGCCGGTTACCATAGATACAATGATGAATGAGAGGTGGTCTTTTCTTAAAGCAACCTACAGTCTACTGGGGAAAAGACTCATAAAAATGGGTTTGATACATGTTAAGTTTCAGAGATGTGGACAAGATGTCACCAGAGGCGTGGAGGATGGTCACTAGTTAAGTTAGGGCAAGACTTCCTACAGGTAATGAAATCTGAGTTCACTTTCAAAAGACGGGTAAAAGTTATCCAAGCAAAGAAAAGTGACAACAATATGGCAAACAGAAGGAAAAACAGGAGGTATACAAGAGTAGACATTGTAGGAGGTATTACCAATTGCTGTCATATGTCACAAAGCTTGCAGTGGAGAGTGAGGGGTGAGAAATAAGGGACTACATCATGAAAGACACAAAGATGCCGTGTTCGCATGTTAAGACTTCACCTGTAGGCACTGGAAAGCTACTGATGCAGGAAGTTAACCTAAGAGATTTATACTTAAATGTATAGATTTATAAAGATTTATACTTTAAATAAAGTATTGAAGCTCTGGCATTGAGGATAAATTTAAAGATCAGTTAGGCTAAGGAAAGAGAAAAGCCAAAATTGGGTTTGGAGAAGAGATCAATTGAGGAAATAGTTACAATCAAACCAATATGTTTTACTAATTGACTGGATATTAGGGGTTACAGAGGACAGAGTCAAGAACCACTTGGAGATTGTCATCTTCTATCCCTCACTATCATCAGTTGGAGAGCCTAAGGGTCCCGCCCCACAGAGGCCTTGCCAATGTTCTTTTAAGCTACAAAGCTACAAGAACAAAGAAAAAAGAAAAAAAAAAAGATTTAGGATTAGCTGATTTTAAATAGTACCCTGATCCTATCATCTTTAGAACATGCAAATACTGGAGCAGCAGGAAAAAAAAGAACTCAAATGCAACAGT
Organism: Spilogale gracilis; assembly: GCA_004023965.1. Classification (NCBI taxonomy): domain Eukaryota; kingdom Metazoa; phylum Chordata; class Mammalia; order Carnivora; family Mephitidae; genus Spilogale; species Spilogale gracilis. Next base: position 73,797 of record PITA01002761.1, on the reverse strand, counting down.
ATTCAACTGTTTAAATCAGATATGGTCTAAATTAGTACTTACATACGAATTTTAAAATAGGAATAGCACCTAGGCCCTTAAAAAAGTAAAAGCTGAACATCATTGCTTTTTAATTAGAAAATTAAAAGGCCTATCAGTTATCATTAAAGTGAGGAAAGTCAGAGAGGATAAATTATGATATTTAATCTACTCAGTACCTTGGATTTAAAAAAGTAAAGGAGCTCAAATACAAACGCTAAGCCGTCCGCATAGCTAAAATGAGAGACATTAAAAAGAATGTTTATTTTTACAGTCTTGCCAACCATCAAGTGCCAAAAGAAGTGACAGAAGGCTCTGTCTCTCAACATGTTCAATATTATTAACTTCATGTCCCTTCTTTCTTGTAATGTTTCCATTCCAGTCAGAACTGAAAAACAGACTATGAGTTTCAATCATCACAAAGAAGAGAGTAAATTCATTACTTATTTCCAAATTTATTAATATTAGAAACAGAAAAGCATACAAGCCAGCAAAAAAAAAGCAACAGAATTCTCAAACACTCATTCATGTTTCTGAACTCCATTTGCATTCTCCTCTACCAGAGAATAACCAGTTTTTCTTAGGAGATTCCTCACAACTGAAAATACTAGGTACTGAAAAGTAGAGTTAAGGGTGTCTGATCTTCCTGTGTGTGAGCATACATAGACAACAAGTGTAAGAGAATAAGCATCCCCAAGGAAAAGCAAGCAGAGAAAAGAAAAAGAAAACAATGAATAAATAGGATGTTGAATTGTTTTTTAAATACCTGAGTGAAAATTAGGGCCACATAAGCTTTACAGCTAGACTGTAGAGAGGCAGACAGTGGTCTTCCAAGAGCTCCAAATCAGATTACAACCAGAAACACCTAACTGGTAGAGCTGTGGGATCACTCCACTCAGTTAATACCTGGCAGGCGGGGCTTACGGCTGAGCAGAAACTATTACACATCCTGGGCCACGGCCGGACCGACACACAGCGCTGCTCCTCAGTCTTAAGGGTGGCATTTGTAAAATACTTTCATTAGCTAGAGATTCTGGCATGCTAATCTGCATATTAAAAGGTGAGTTCATAACTCAAACTTTGATGTAACTAGTGGACATACTGGTACGTCAACATTGTTTAAGATTGCTATCTGGTAACTCTACCTGAGGGCTGTGACTAACTTCATTAATGATGTAAATTACTACAGCACCAACGTTTTTTAAAAGATATAATTCAACTCTAATAAACCAGACTATGTAAATATTTACAATGTCCAAACTATTCTAGAAGGAAACGACCTTTCCTTTTTTGCCTTTTTAGGCCACCAAATTTTACCATGTATTTTCTTCAGGAAGAATACTGGAATCGCTATGAAAAGAAGGGGATGGAAAACTATTACAGGACAGAAACCTACAACATCAAAAGGCAGGTTTTAGAAAATGATAAAAATTAGCCAAGATTTACAAGAAATCTAGCCAAATGTTCAGTTTTATATGACTCTCCACCTCAGCCAGTGGTCTTATAAATATTCCATGAATATGAAAAAAAATACTGCCTCTCTCATTTCTCCTATCTGAAATGTCCCTACCATTTTGCTTACTCTATTTAAATTCAATTCATACTTCAAGGTCAATTTGAATCTCACTCTCCGATGAAAATTTTCCTGCCACCTCAGTTCACAGTGATTTTCCTCTTCCAAATTCCAAATACAAGGCAAAACTGGTACAAGAAAATAGCAAGTGGTTTTATAATCTCGAAATGAGGAAGACCTTCATAAACAAGACCACATAAAGATTAAAGTTTCTGAAGCCTAGAATGTACCAAAAACAAAGTTAAAACACAAAGTATCTCTTTTTAAAAAATATTACAACATATGACTGGTAAGAGGCCTGCAACGTAAATACACAGAGAAGCAATTCACAAAGGAAAAAAAAAATTAATGGCTAACCATTACCGATCAGGAAAATGGGAAATAACTAGGTATGCTTTTTCATCCTTTGCATTCACAAATTTTGGAAAGATAGGATGAGAGAGCACGGAAAAGAGGGACACTCTTACCCCTTACTGCTATGCATGTGAAGTGATAAATCATCAGTTAGAAGGCAATGCAGCAGTATCTATTAAAAATTCAAATCCTGGGCGCCTGGGTGGCTCAGTGGGTTAAAGCCTCTGCCTTCGGCTCAGGTCATGATCTCAGGGTCCTGGGATCGAGGCCCGCAGCAGGCTCTCTGCTCAGCAGGGAGCCTGCTTCATCCTCTCTCTCTGCCTGCCTCTCTGCCTACTTGTGATCTCTCTCTGTCAAATAAATAAATAAATAAATAAATAAATAAATAAATAAATAAATAAATAAAATCTTTAAAAAAAAAAAACAAAACTCAAATTCTTTGACCCAGCAGTTTTATCTCCAGTAAGAGCTACCAAAGTACTTCTTAGAGTGTGGATGTACGTATGCATTCAAGGTGTTCCACGCAGTGAGTTTTGTAATCATAGAAACTGGGCACAACATCAGTGTTCATGAAGAGGGAGGGGAATGATGAAGTAAATTATAAGACATTCAAGGGGGTAGAGTTATTTCCAAGTTACTACAATGGAAGGAAGGAAGGAAGGAAGGAAGGAAGGAAGGAAGGAAGGAAGGAAGGAAGGAAGGAAGGACCGATTTAGACCTGCATATGTCTACCCACACGTGGTGCTGAACGAAAGAAAGGAGGTTATGAGAAAAAGCAACAGTGGTTTCCTGGAGCAAAGAAGGATAATGGGAGACTAGGGAAAGGGAAAGGGAACACTGTGCTTCCCTCATAAAGATCTCTATCTTGGTAAGAATTTGAGATACACAGTGTGTGAATTTGTCAGAAGTCAGCAAAGGTACACTTAAGGACGGTGCATTTCATGGTATGTAAATTTACCTTTTAAAAAACCCTATAAACCAACATTGAACTCTAGCTAATGATATGTAGGCTGAAGTATCAGGGTGGGTAAGGGTGCAAGGAGGAAATGTACTGAGGTCTGCAATTTACTATGAAATGGATCCAAAAGAAATAAAGTGGACTGACAAATGGACAGAGAGATGGTTAAGCATGTGATGAGGTCTAATAAAATATTAGTTGAAGAACTAGGTGATAGGTATTGAGGTGTGATTCCATGAAATTTTTTCAATTCTTCTGTTTAAAATTTTTCATAATTAAATGTTGGAGGGGAAAGCAAATTACAGAAAAGTTTGTATAACATGATTATTTTTTGTTGTTAAAAAACAGGTATTAGTAATTTCTATATATGTACAGGAAAAAAGTCTAGGAGAAAACATATCCATCAAACTGTTAACAGTAATGGTTATCACTGGACTATCTGAAGGATTGAGCAGTGAAAAGAAAGCTTTCACATTTCATGTATGGCTTATGTTCTTCTAACTTTATTAATAAACATATGTACTTCAAAATTCTTTTCAAGCAACCGAAAAATAAAGATTGCCTAGGGGTTCTGATTAGACACTACAACCTTTTACATAAGATGTTCAATTTAAGCTGTCTTTATCACTGTATTTATTACTCTAATATTAAGTGCTTTTAAAATTATTATTTTTTAAAGTGCAGTACGGAAGCATCAGCTGTAAAGCCATTATCAGATTTGTGTTTCTGAAATTCACATTACTTACAGATTACTTTTCTCTATGAAAAAGAAATTTCTTGTTTAAGAAAAATGCCTTGTTAAAATTTTATATAAAAATTTTTAAATAAACATAATGTAACTACAATTATCTTTTCTTGCAAATGAATAGTTGTTTAACACATCTAAAAATAAGACTTTAAGGATACCATGCCACATAATACAGAAACATATTCTCACGTAAAATTAAATGTAGACTTACCACTTGCAAATTCACCAAGATGTGTTGTAATTTTTCTGGTGCTTGCATTTAGAGGTTTTATCTTGATTCATTCCTTTTTTAATTACATCCCAACAAATGGATCTCTCCTCAATAACAGTTCTCCATGAGAATCTATTAATGGTTTAACAAATAATGATCTCTTACAAAGATACAGAAATTTTAAATGCAAAAATGACTCAACTCCACCTGATTTTGTGTTTTCATATCCTACCCCATCCCCCCCAAATCTGCATTTGATTACCATTATACAGGAAAGTTCTCTCTTTTGAAACCACCCAGTTCCCATAAAATCAAATTAGTATTGTGTGTCCAACATTTGGGCTTCATCAAACCTCCTGACCACAAATCACAAAATGACGACAGATTCTGAGATCACTGATGAGACAAAATGCACGGTAATGTCTATGAAGATATGAGGCTAGAACTACCCAATCACAATTGTAAACATAAACTAAAGAGTTTAAAACAGAAGCAAGTTTTAGTTTAAATGTTTTGAGGAAAAAAGCTATCCTCCTGTAATGAACCATTAAGAGAATCAACCACAAAAGTTAGTTTCTACAGTTCAAGCTTAAACAATAATACTGTAAAGAGTTCTAGATAACATACATACACTGATTCAGTATTTTATTAATTCAATTAGCATCTATTGACTATATATTGTGCTTTTGCAGAATACAGATAAAAAAGAGATGGGCCCCATCCTCAGTGAAGACAGACTATTAAACAGACCAGATCAACACCTGGTAAAACAAGGGGAGCTCAAGGGCAAGACGGCAGGAATGAGCTCATATAGGGAGGGTGTTGGCTCATGGAACTTTCTTCAGTTACGGGAATATTTTTGTGCATCCTAGGTGGACTACAAAAGGTATTTCTTATGGTGAGCTGCCATCAGGAAAAGGTTTCTGGAGAGAGTGAAACCTGTGAGTTAGCTACTCAAAGAATGGAGGCTCTTCTGAACAAGAGGGCAAAATAAGAAAAGTATGGAAGCTGGCAGAAAAAAACCTAAGTAAATCGAAATGACTACAGTCATTGCATATGGAAGAATGGTGTAAAACATGTTTAACCTTTTGAGTACTCACCTCTAAGAAATATATTTCGTAACATTACCAGTACACAGAGAAATATATGAGAATGTTTCACACTCATTAAAGGAAATATACAATTGAAAAAGTTTAATGAAATATTTTCCCTTATGACACGGGACACATTCTGATCCTGTTACTGTTTTATCCTAGGTCAGCTCAGTAAAAATACACAACGTTGGGGCGCCTGGGTGGCTCAGTGGGTTGAGGCCTCTGCTTTCGGCTCAGGTCATGATCTCGGGGTCCTGGGATCGAGGCTCCCATCGGGCTCTCTGCTTGGCAAGGGAGCCTGCTTCCTCCTCTCTCTCTGCCTACTTGTGATCTCTCTCTCTGTTAAATAAATAAATAAAATCTTAAAAAAAAAATACACAACGTTGGTCACAGACCACTAAAGCGATTTCATGACCCCAAAGAAAAGAGTGATCTAAGAACAAAAAACACCGTTAAACCATGCTAATGCATTTGGACTTTGCAGTGAACACAGTGAGAAACCACTGCAGCAGTTTAGGCAGAAGAATGCCATGATGAAGTGCCCGTCTTGGAAGGAACAGCAACACTGTGATGGATGGACCTGGGTGGATGGATAAGGCTCCAAAATGGAGTACATCGAATAAGCGCGGCTTACTGGTTACCCAGGTGAGAAGGGAGGGCACAGGGGAAGACAGAAACAGCAGTGAGCTGTAAGGGAAGTGGAGGAGCAAGAGTAAAGAAGAAATACTGAGGACAGGAGACATGCTGGAAAGGGGCAGGTTAGGAATTTAATGAGTAAAATCCACAAGACTTGAAGATCAATTAGAAGCAAAGGGCAGACTAGGTTTCTGGCGTATGGACTACATGAAGGGTGGTACCATTCCCCAAGACAGGAAATGAAGGACAAGTTAAGAGTTTCTTAAGCTTACTGCTTACCACAGCAAAGGAAACTATTACATTCTGAGGATGCGAGAAATATTATCAAAATCATTAGCATGACATTCCCAGTCCCCTTACAGATTTTTTAACTGTATTTTCTCCCAACATCAATTTCTCTATGGCCATGATTGTTAGATTGTCAAATATGATTTGTTTCTACTCCAACTTTCTAAGCCCAATTTAGAGTGCTTTCCTTGCCTGCACCTTTGATTTTTTGAGACAAAATATGGAAGAACAAAGTAGAGAAGCTGCTACTCTAATCGCAAATGAACAAACTGATCTTCTAGAAAATATCACAAGCAGAATTAAATGAAGTACAGCAAAATGTCTGAGACAGCGCCAAAGTCAAGAATGCTGCTATGGCTATGACTCTAGGGTGGCTTCCTAATGTTTCAGCAGAACAGGACTTCCTGTCTGTATTATTAGGTAACCCAGCCCAAGTCAAACATCCTTGAGTCAAACCCTGGTCACTTACTGGCTCAGACTCAAAGAAAGCTCCTACTTCACATGTTCAGTCATTGCAGCTACACCGCACGACAGCTCTTACAACAACAGGACGGCCACTTTACCTAAGCACCAGCATCGCCGATGCCATGGAATCTGATCTCACCTCTGACGTGCAGAAACAATGCTAGACTTAAAACTCCATGTAATTTTGGGATAACAAAGAATAGCCCAAAGTTTCATGACTATAAAAGGTCATTAGGTATTTTTAACATTGTGATGTCTGAAAGAATACAATCAACAATTCAAAGGGCAAATCCAAAAAAAAAAAAAACCCACAGAAAGTTTCCCAGGTTATATAAAATTTAAACTTATAACTACACTTTTAAACATATTTATACAGATATTTAACTTCTGATGTTGTCTACTCTGAAAATTAGCCAGGATAAATAATTCTACCTAAAATATCAAGCTACAGAAGCACCTGGGTGGCTCAGTGAGTTAGGCAGCTGACTCCTGATTTTGGTTCAGTCACCATCTCAGGGTCCTGGGACAGGCCCCGAATCAGGCTCCATACTCTCTCTGCCCCTCCCCTTGCTCCTGCTCCTTCTCTCTCTCTCTCTCATCTCAAATAAATAAATAAATCATTATATATATATATCTAAAAAATTTTAAAAATATATCAGGCTATAGCTGTTTCTAATAATTAGCCAAGGGGGTACTTCAATTTTTAAAGTATCACATATGTATTCAGTTTATTCCAACAGAGTAGGAAATTAATCTTGTAGGGATATGAAAAAGAGAGTCACATTCAAATTATGACACAGCCTCCAAGCTGCCGTTTCTTTTAAGCTTCCGTTTAGCCATCTGTACAACGGTGATAAAAATAATTCATGGAATTGTTGTCATGCTTAAATGAGAAACTGCCTGACAAATGAAAAGCAACTCCCAAAACAGAAACTTTAAACACAAGTGGGAGATAGGACAGAGAGAGAGGCAAAGGTAAATTTTACTTCCAGTCTTGCAAACTCCAAAATCAAACAGTGTTTCTAGGACTCTATTTTTAAAGTCCTGATACAATTTAACCATATCCCGGCTCTACTTCCTCTAACACTAAAGACTGAGAACACCTGTTCAGGCATGAGAAACCTCCCACAGCCCAGTCTTTCTGCTGCTCTCATACTATGAGCACAGAGGGAAGTTTTACTTCCACATGTTGGCATGGGGTCTCTTCAAGCAGAAAACTGAATATAGAGATTTGAGCTAAAATAGAAAGACTGAACTAAAACCTGCAAACCAAAATCTTTCAAGGAAAAGCAGAAAAGCAGAAGGGCTGGTGACTTAAGGACTAAAACACAGAAGCAAATCAGGACCTGCTTTCAGAAACTAATGAAGAATGCACAATTAAAGTAAGGAATTTGGGGCGCCTAGGTGGCTCAGTCCTTAAGCATCTGCCTTTGGCTCAGGTCATGATCCTGGAGTCCAGGGATCCAGCTGCATTGGAGCCCAGCAGGGAGCCTGCTTCTCCCTTTTTAACTCCCCCTATCTGTGTTCCCTCTCTAGTCATGTTTCTGTCAAATAAATAAATAAAATCTTTTTTTAAATTTTTTAAAAAAATAAAGTAGGGAATTTTGACTCAATGCTGAGTTCTCCAGGAATTTTTTTGTGAAAATATGGGTGAGCAAAGTGTCAAAGCAGAACATATTTGCACCATCTATGGTTTCAAGAACCCACTTCTAGAACAAGTTCTTTTTTTTTTTTTAAGATTTTATTTATTTGACAATGAGAGAGATCACAAATAGGCAGAGAGGTAGGCAGAGAGAGGGGGAAGCAGGCTCCCTACCAAGCAGAGAGCCCGATAAGAGACTCGATCCCAAGACTCTAAGATCACGACCTGAGCCGAAGGTAGACGCTTAACCCTCTGAGCCACCCAGGTGCCCCAAGAACAAGTCCTTAAATCACTACATTCTAGGCAAAACTGAACATAAGCCATTGCTCCTCTGTGTACCTGCTTCATGAGTGAAAAATAAATGTAAATTAATACCTCCATTAAAAATACCGCAGTGCTGTGACACACTTCATCGGAATTCCCTAACAGAAAGTAAAAATAGCTTGGAAGGTGTGAGATAATATGAATTAAAAATACCAAATACTGTTTTAGTCAGTATAACACGTCTATGTGGGAATCTTCACTTAGGAAGATAGGGATATGGGAGAGGCTCAGGAAAGGCAAGAAGAACTAAGGCTGAATGTAGAAGCCGACAGACAACCTTTGCTTCAAACGCAGCACAAGGAAAAACCTCTAGATCAAGTGAAAGCCAGGAATGACGAGGCTCTGGTGTTTCCTGGACAAGAACCTGACACGTTCTTACAAAGAGTAAGAGAAACTAGCTGCCTTCCTCTAGTACCCATTCCACCGAGACAAACTGGGGGAAAAAAACAAAACAACTAAATCAGATTTCCTTCACACCAGACTTTACCAAAGCAGGCACAGTTCAAGAACAATACTAATGAAAGAAGTCATCACTCCTCACTTTCTTGAAGCTGAACAACCTACAGGAGGTTAAGTTATTCATTCCATAATTATGGATAAAAGGCTTAAAATCAGAAGCCTGGCTGAGACCACACCAGCAAAATTAAAAGTTAGAACAGTTAAAGTTAGAACGAACTAACAGAAAACTCATCAGCGAACAGCAAAATACTTCTTTTTACCTAACCTGCCCTTCTGTGGAAGCGGCAATGGATAGATGAAGGCAGCAGATAGCTAGTCAGTCCCTTAAAGGGGATGAAGTTAATGTACCTAGAGGTAAAGCACAGGGCAAAAGGAGGCCTAAACTGCAGAAGACACTCTTGGAAAATGTCATGTCTTTTCCCTAGGGTATATCACAAGAGGGAAATAGGTACATAAACTACCATCACCCCAAGATAGTTTCGTCGAGGTAGCTGCCAATGAGAGCAGCTGCTACTTCACATCTGCAAATAACTAGGTTTACTCAACTTACCGATTTGTAACCAAAAGTCACTATGCTGACAATAAAAAAGGGGTTTTCCCCCCACTTATTCTTACCTGTACTTTTCACTGATACAAAAGAGGTCAAACATTTTCAGCTTTAATAAGAGCTGTAAGTGCACTGATTATTCTACTCGATGTTAAAATGCCATTTATATTTAGTGCACTTGAAAAACTGACTCTGAGCCCTAATGTTTTACTGAAGCAATATAAAATTCCTTCATACCTTAATGTAAAAGTAAAACTGAGCTTAGGGAAAACTCCCTGGTAATAAAAACAGCTTTTCCTCTGCCCTCCCTGTTATACCTGTTAATACCGATATTACCTGTATGTAGCTTTCTACGCTGAAAAAGATAGTATTGACTCACTCAATTACAATTCAAAAAAAAAGCTCCATGGAGACAGCACTAGACTTCTCAATTAGTTCTTCACTGATACATGGCATTATTTTATTCATGCCTTTTTCCACAGGTTCTGAATCAGTCCCTATGAATTAAAGAAATCAGGCAGTGGGCAAATAAGTAGTAAAAATAAGTAAAAAAAAGATCAGTATGGTTCATACTGATCACTTTAGATTCTTTAGCATCTATCTGTTAAGCTGATGGTTACATGTGTGCTTTTTAAAATACCTACGTTTCTTGTATTAAATAAAACACCCCACAGATAGGCAGTGTGACACACTTACCTTCATTTTATTTAAAATATGCTATTTCACTGATTCCAACTATAACTTCTAAAGTATTTTACATTTAACAGAAATCACCACAGTTTGAAGGGACCTAATATGATCCGGTTGGTTTACATCCAAAATGAGAAATTCTACACCAAATACTATTCCAAAAGTAAAGAAATAGACATTTTTTAGTTTTATTTTGATATAATTTTCCCAATGCTTCTGCAGGTTTGTGTTTAAAATGTGCTCTTAACATGTTAAAGGGTTTTTAATGAATTACAAGCATAGTATATGCCAAATAGGTACAGAAAACTAAAATGAGCCTTAAAGAATTTAGCCTAACTCCTTAGTTGTATAGATGAGAAAACAGGGTGGGTCACTGACCTTATCCATGAGGTTGGACAACTAAAGCAACATAAAGCACCGCTCTGGATTTTATCCGTAAAATAAGTAAAATCTAAAGAAATGGAAGGATTTAACAAGACATTGTGCCAAGGAAAGGGCACATACCAAAAGCCAAGGAAGGCACATACCAAGCAGTCACCGAATGATAACTATTATTATTTGTTATTATGATTAGTATTTTTACCACAAAGAAGGTAGTGATTTTTTTTTTTTTAAGGATACACACATATTACCATCCGAGGCTGAGGATCTCATGTTTTTCAACTTGTGCTTAATTATCCTTAATCATCTTTTAGGCTATATAACTTAGTACACTACGATTTATGACCCACCCACAATGACCTTGATTTTTTTATTTCCTCTTGTACTTTTATGGACTACCGTAACTGCAATATTTTCGAGTAATAACCGGTCAGGTTCTCTCAGCCCTAGAGATACAAACATCCTCCACTGACTCACAAGGGATTTTAAAATGTGACCCAAATATAGCTTGAGAAACCACAACTTTAAATGGACTCTCCACTTAAAATCCAGCAACCTATTTATTATAGTAAATGGTAACAAGTGCAAGGTGCTGCCATCCATAAGCCATTTTCTCAAAATCACTCTCAGATCTGGGGGGAGGGGGTGGAAGGTCAATAAAGGAACAAACTATTATTGCTGGGGCTTGTCCTCCGCAGCCTCAAACCAGCGATCTGGAAATGAATGAAAGGCTGCGATAACATAGATAAATCCGGGATCGCTGCGCAGGTCTCCCGGCGGAGGTGCAGAGAGGGAAACTGTAGTTCACAGGCGAGACACTCGGGGCACAGATTTAATAAATGAAAAAGCAAAAGCAAAAAACAAAACAAAACAAAAAAAAAACCACCACCAAAACCCTAAATCACCTCGGCTAGAGCAGGAACCCACCCCCACCCCAACCCCCAGTTCTGGGAGGGAGAGCGGGTGGGCGGCGGCGGCTCCGGCTGCGGCTGCCCTGAGATCCGCGGGGCCCCGGGCGAGCGGGGTCCCGAGCGGCAGCGGGGGCCCCGGGCAGGTGCCGGGGGCGGGGGCAGGGCGCGGGGCGGGAGCGCGGCGAGGTGAGGGCGGCGGGCGCCCGGCAGCAGCGGGGCGGGGGCGAGGGGGGAGGGGACGGGGGCGGCCGCGTCGGCCCCGCGCCTGCACACACTCACCGGCGCCAGCGGGCTCGCCTCTCGCCGCCGCTGCTCTCGCGGCCGCCAGCCGCTCTTCCCCCCTCCTCCTCCGGCGCCGCCGCCGTCGCCCAGGCCGGGCCGCGCTCCCCTTCCGCTTCCGGGAGCCGGAGCGCCGGGGCCGGCGCGGTGGGTGTGCGCCCGCCCGCGCGCTGGAGCCACCGGCCGCCGCCGTCGCCGTCTGCGCCCCGCTCCCGGGGGCCGCGATGGGAGCCGCCGAGGGCCGGAAGAGCAGAGATCGCGCCGCTCGCGGAAGGACACGCGCCGCAGCCCGGGGCCGCGGCACCGGCGTCGCCGGAACACTTGCACCCGACGCACCTCGGCGCCTCCGCCCGCCCCCGCTGCCACCTCCCCAGCTGTGCCCGGGCCGGCCTTCTCTTTGTCCCCGGACCCTCACCGGCCCCCTCTCCGGCGGGCCCGCAGGGGGACCTTCGTGTAAGCGTTGAAGTATCCCTCTTCCTTCAGGGTTCATGGCCCTGCAGGCCTCTGTCTTCCTCTAAGGTGTTCTGCACGTCCCCTGGTACCTTGTTCCAAAGTGCGCCCGCAGCACCTGCATCCTCTGGGAACTTGTTAGGAACGCGCCACCTCAGATCTGCTGAATCAACAGCTGCATTTTAACAAGATCTCCAGGCGGTTCCCATGTGCACCTTAAATACCGAGTGGCACTGGATTCTAGTGCGTGGTCTTGCCCTCTTCAGACCCTCTGTGCAGCAAGAGCCCCGGTTGCCCCACCTATCTGAGATGGTGCCTATTCCCGTGGGCAACCTCAGTCCGTACCCAAACAAGCTTTACTAGGTATTTAAGGAGACATGCAAAAGTTGTCTGCTTTCCCATCCCCGCAACCTAGGAAAAATAAGTTGACTCAACAGTGTAAATAATCCACCTCCCCGTCTCGGTTGGTATTTTACCAAACACGAGAGACCTACTTTAAAACCTCCCCTCTTCCCTCACCTAAGCTGAACAGTACTTTGGACGCAGCACTGTTCGGTGTAGTAATGTAGAACTAAATCTTTGTGCCTGCGTACCGCAGGGGATAATGTGTATGGAGGAATATTACTTGATGCATAAAATCTGAACTTCTTATAGGATGGCATTGAAAGCCCTTCACAAACTTGCCTCTATTTTCTTGTGCAGTCTTAGCTCAAATGAACTTGGTTCATTTACTCTTTCTAGGATGCCGTTTGTCTTCCTCTCTGATGATCCTTAGCTAGACTTGGGAATCAGTTCAAATCCTGTAACCCCAGCGTACTCTCCCCCCACCGCACTTAAATCACACACATGAAGCTTATATTGGACCTATATGTTGCCTTGTATTGCTAGGTAGTTTTAAACATGTTATGTTCTGATTTATGAATCAATTACAAACACCTAAAGACCTACATCAGTGGATATCAAATTGTAGACCTCACACCAGCAGCATCAACATCTCCTGAGAACTAGTGAGAGATCCACATTCTCCAGCTCCATCCCAGATCTACTGTATTAGAAACTTAAGGGATGAAGCCTGGAAATCAGTGTTTTAACAAGCCTTCCAGGTGATTCTAATGCACACTCAAGTTTTAGAACTACTGACCTGCAATATTGTCTTTTATCCCCAAAAGAACTCATGATTGGGATTGATTTGTCTATATGCGAGTTTTATTGCCTTGCAGATTAAGAAATCACCTCCTCCATATATGTGTAACTAGGTTAGGAGGCCGTGACAATTGCTTTTGAAAGAATTGTCTTTGGTTTTCATAATGCATTTTATTTAGTAGGATCTTTGTAACTCTGAAAGAAAGAAATAAAGGGGGTCCACGTCCAACTCTTGGTTTTGGTTCAGGTCATGGTCTTGAGGCTGTGGGACCGATCGAGCCTCATGTCGGGCTCTGTGCTCAGTGCTGAGTCGGCTTCAGATTCTCTCTCCCTTTCCACATTCTCTCTCTCACAAATAAATAAGATCTTCAAAAAAGAAAGGAAGAAAGGAAAGAGAGAAAGAAAGAAAGAAAGAAGAAAGAGAGAGAGGAAGAAAAGAAAGAAAAAGAAAGAAAGGGAAGAAAGGAAGGAAGGAAGGAAGGAAGGAAGGAAGGAAGGAAGGAAGAGAGGGAAGGAGGGAGAGAGGGTGAGTACAGGGTTGCCTGGGTGGCTTAGTCCATTAAGTGTCAGACTCCCGATTTCTGCTTGGGTCAGGATCTTGGGGTCATGGGATGGAGCCCCGTGTCTGGCTCAGCACAGAGTTTGCTTGAGATTCTGTCTCTCCTTCTGCCCCTCTCCCCACTCACAGTCATTCTCTTTCTCTCTATCAAATAAATACGAGAAGGAAGGAAGGAAGAAAGGAAGGAAGGAAGGAAGGAAGGAAGAGGGAACATAACTATTCACTTTGGGAGAAGGAGCAATGTGGAGTTTTACTTCCAAAATTCGAGTACCCAAATTGCATATTCTTTTGCTCTTTTTTAGTGTACTATTGTGAGAAGGACTAATTTGTGGTAAATGATTTCAACAAGCACCGAAATGAGAATTAGCCAAGTGGCACGTGAGTGCTGTGACAATTTGAAGGATATGTGTTTTTCATGCATTTTGTCATGAGATAGCCTGGCTCTTATCAGCCAAGCCCATTTCACAGAGAATTTTCTAAATAAGATATGGAGGGAGAGAAGTGGCAGGAAAACCATTCTCAAAATGATGATCTTGTAGCATGGGTGCTTAAGAAATCTAGTCGAGGGCGCCTGGGTGGCTCAGTGGGTTAAAGCCTCTGCTTTCGGCTCAGGTCATGATCTCGGGGTCCTGGGATCGAGGCCCACATGGGGCTCTCTGCTCAGCAGGGAGTCTGCATCCTCCTCTCTCTCTGCCTGCCTCTCTGCCTACTTGTGATCTCTCTCTGTCAAATAAATAAATAAAATCTTTTATAAAAAAATAAAAAAATCTAGTCAAGTTCCTGTCTGTGCCTTACACTGAAGGTCAAGTCATAAGCATGACTGTCTTATGTCGCAACCCATGTGCTTGACTCTTGTGTCATAATGAGAGGGTGAGGGAGATATGGCTTCATGCAATCTTTTTGAGAAACTTTTCTATTTACTGTAAGGATGGAGAGAAGATAGATATGCTACATTCTCCCTCCAGAACTCTAATCTACTTCAACCTTACTGTGACGTGATTATTAATTAAACTGATATTTATCTGGGAATTGAAAAAGTAGACAAGAACAAACAGCGTGGCTGCCACTGCCAACTTAGCTTCTCAGCAAAAGCACAGCCAGGGCGTTTATGTGGATAAACTCAGCCGACTGCCGTGCTTCTGTGCCGTGCGGGGGGCCAGATCTGACTGCGATCTCCTAAAGTCAGTGCGAGTGCAGTCCAGAGTTTAATCAACACTGGCTAACAGCCCTTGGCAGCTTTGGGTGGATGGCGTTCTCCACCTGCCCAGCTGGGTACCATGCCCTAAGCACCCACATTTGATGCACATTCATGATTTCTTGGTTGCTTATAGTCATTTCCCCCATCTGTTTGAGTGGCAGAGTGCCCATTCCAGAACAGTCTAATATTCTAATAGTTGTTCTTAACCTTTTTGGGGTTACACATCTCTTTGAGCATCTAATGAAAGTTAGGGACCCTCTTTCCCGATGAAGCGTGTGCGTAAGCACACAATTATATAAACATGTACATGGATATTTACAAATAAAATTTCAGAAGCTGCCTCACCTTCCCATGCCTCCTGAGGACCACAGTGAAGACATGAACGTCAGGTTAAGAATCTGCTTTAGGAGACAGAGAGTACGTAAAATGAACTTCTTTTTTTCAAATATCAAACATAACTCTAAAAACCACTGTGTGCTTAGGAGATAGAACAAAAGCATTGCTAAGCAGAGTGACATTTGGGAGCGCTAAAGCAGCAGCCGGTCGTGTCAACAGAGTGGTTCGGAGTGGCTTCATGGAGAAATGCTCTTGCATCAGGCAAATAAGAATAGGACTTTGGGACAAAGGGTCCCTCCAGCATAAGGGACAGGCTATGCAAAGGCATGGCGACATGAAAGTACAGTGATCCATCTGGCGTGGCTCCAAAGTAAAATATATGGAGAGAAGAGAACCAAAAGGTAGAAGTCAGACAAATCACAGTGAGCCTCAAATTCAACGCTATTTCTAATTACCAGCCAATGCAAGCTTTTGGAGTATGGTGACCTGGAAAGACTTTCTTAGTGAGTGCCAGAGCATCATCAAAATGAAGAGCAGTAGAACATTTTAAAAAGTTCCCTATAGGGCCCCTGGGTGGCTCAGTCCGTTGAGTGTCTGCCTTCAGCTCGGGTCATGATTCTGAGGTCCTGGGATTGAGGTCTGCTGAGCAGGGAGTCTGCTTCTCCGTGGCCTTCTGCCCCTCCCCCTGCTTGTGCACACACACTCTCTCTCTCTCTCCCTCTCAAATGGATGGATAAAATCCTTTTTAAAAAAAGTTCTCCATGTCTTGGGGCGCCTGAGTGGCTCAGTTGGTTAAGCAACTGCCTTCGGCTCAGGTCATGATCCGGGAGACCTGGGATCGAGCCCCACATCAGGCTCCCTGCTCGGTGGGAAGCCTGCTTCTCGCTCTCTCATTCCCTCTTCTTGTGTTCCCTCTCTGGCTGTGTTTCTCTCTGTCAAATAAATAAAATCTTTAAAAAAAAAAAAGTTCTCCATGTCTTAAATCGGAACCTATTAGTGAAGCCAAATGGCTTCATCTCAACTTTTTAGGGTTGCTTGATGTTTGCTTCAGAGGTTTCTATTAAACTAAATCAAGATGAACCCGAAATCCTTACAGTTCATTAAGTGCCAGTGAGAAAACACATCCTGGTGAAATGTTCAGGTGAATTTCGAATCCAGGACACTGTAAAAGTTAAAATTTGTTTGGAATTAAAAGCATGGAAATCAACTGGGACCCAAAAGGGAAAAGAAGCTCTGTCATTAATCAGACCTGGAGGAGAGACTCGAGTCAAGTCAGCTGTGGAGTGAATAGCAAACACTATTTCTGCCAAGGTCATGGGGCAGATGTAAATTGCTACAATGGCCCCCTCTGAGTGATTACTGACCAATGCTGCCTCAGACTGCTTGCTACTTTCACTTATTACTGGGATACCAAGATGCTTGGCCAACTTCACCTCGAGATAGCACCCAATTCTTAATTAATTCTTTCTTTTTCTAACCCCATCTCAAAACAAGAAAGAATCCCAAACTGAACCCTGCTTCCCTTAGACCATCTTCAAAATCCTTCAGTGAAAGTCCAGTGTACTTTGGGCTTACCCCTCATACTAGTCTAGCGGTACTTCTCTGAAGAGCCCTCCCTCCTTGAAGGGCAAGAAATCTGATTTTTGTCAGGCTACAGGCTTGTCCCTGGTAGTCTTTAACTGATAAAGTTTTAGCAACCCATTCGATAATAAAAGCCACCCATCGTTAGGACTCAAAAGTCAGGGCTGTTCAGGAAAGATGTCTCCTTTTCTCTGTCAAAGGCATGATAAAGTAGCTGCCATTCTCAGCAATGAGACTCAGCGATTTCACACATGGGCTCTTCCAATGCAGGAGGAAGCGATGCCCCGGTTAGGTCATTCTCCTCCTTCATCGTCTGGAGAAATATGGATTGAGGCAGAAAGCAGAAAGAAAATGCGCTTTAGTTTTTTGTTTTGTTTTTGTTTTTGTTTTTTTGACTCATGTAGAGATGATGTTGACCAGTGGAATAAAATAATCTGAGTCCTTCTAGAAAAACCTGGGTGCCTGAGGTAATAAAAATAGCACATTATGGCTCTAAAACACTTTGGAGAATTACCTTCTGTTGGTTTCCAAATACGCTAACCCACAGATCTGCTTTGGGTTCATGGTAGTCTACATGTAGCAGGTGAGATAATGAGGCTCCCTGACATTCATCCTTTGACAACCTGCAGTGCCACAGGAGGACTCTCAGCTCTCAGGCTCAGCTGGCGATTATATACAAAGATGGCTGAGAAAATCCCACAGGCCATGCAGGCTCCAAGTGGCACGATGAAAAACATGAGGGCAGCAAACACATAATTGAGGAATTCAGTGGAAGCAATGATGAAAAATTGATCAATGACTTAGAATGCACTAACCACATCTTGGGTTAATTAAATATCTGTACTACTTTGGATAACAGTACCTGCCAAACTCAAACACACACACACACACACACATTTAATTGCTATTGATAATCTTATTCTTTGCTCTCTTAGTCAAAGAGTAACTTTCACTATAACTGCATTACCAAAAAAAAAAAAAAAAGACAAAACAGTCATCCCCAACCTCATACCTGTTCTAGCAAGCAAACTCCTTGTTCACTCCACCTGTTCGTATCCCATTTTTTGCTATTGGGAAGAACCTGGACATACGACCCTAAAGAGCCATGCAGGCTATAATCAAATGGGATCAACCTTAGGTTTAGAAAATCTCGCATCCAAGAATCCTCCCCAGGCATGGATCTGTGAAAGCTAGCATTCTGACTCTTTCCTGAAGCAATCTGATCACGGTTGTGCTATCATTCATTAACTGCCACGGGAATCACCAGCTGTCATCATGAAGTCTTTTACAAGCACCCAGTAACTATTAAAAGATCATGATAAAATTACACAGTGTGCAGCAGCAGCTGATGCTGTTTTAAGGAGATAGAATGGGAGAGCCTGGAAACATAGCACACTACAACTCCCATGATCCCTATTTCTTACAGCGCCCCCAGAAGCAGGACGCTAAGCCACAATTTTAACTCTTTAGTCACAGCAGGGAATCATTCCACTGATTATATCTGCTGAGGCAAATGTTATCCTTTAAACTAGGCGTGTCCTTCATGTCCCAGATACCCTTTGGTGCACTCACCCCTCAAATTTCTACTGTAATGATGAGGGCAGGAGAATTATTTTGGAAGTTTCCCAGGGCAAGAAAAAATATTTCAGCTTTCTTATCATTTTTAAATGAGGATATGGGAGTTGCATCCAAGCAGCTCTGTGACCTGTCCGGCTTCTCTTAGACTGTGCCCAGCAGAATAAACATTCTGGCCAGATGGGACCCTTGTCTGCCCTGATTTGCGAAACCTCAGAGCTAACTCAAGACTTACTCGGGTTGTCTCATAAGTCCTGCTTGCTCCCCAAAGACCTCTCCTATTGACCCACCATAACGTCTGAAACTTCCACCTCTGTAATTTTGACGGAGAGAATGAGATCCAGAAAGCATCTGTTAAAATACAAATAATTAGATGAGATTTTGAAAATACTTTTAGTTTTCTTAGCAGTGAGGATGATATTATCCTTAGTAAGAACATCCTCATTCTAGGAGTAAGGAAGAAGGGTCATCAGATCTACAATTTGCTTTCAAACGATTCAATGGTCTAAAACTATGGAGTGAAAGGACAGACATACACATCGACATAAACCGAAAGCTAACAAATGTGGCAAAATGTCAACAATGATTGAGTTAAAGTGGAGGTTATGGCGGTATTCATGGTCTTATTTTTTGTTTACTTGCTTGTATTTTTGAAAAATTTTCTAATGAGAAGCTAGAGAAATGCAGATTCCAAAAAATATCTCAAATTCAGTGAATCCCATACTTCGTAGGAACCAAGATGCTCATGTGCCTCCCAAGTAAGTTTTAGGTACACTGATATTTGGGAGTCATTGAATTATAGCGCTGAATACCAATGACAGAGTAAGTGCAATAGGTATGTGATAAAAAGAGCAATTTATTTAGGGGAGAAAACTAAACTCAATTAAACACCTTTATCACCTCTGAGCCAAAAATCCACTTTCGTTAACCGGGCAAGAGTCATGTTACTCATGAATAGCACAGACATGAAATCTGAAAAACTTAGAAGACATTTTCTATGGGGAGTAACAGGAGGACCCAAAAGGGCTGGGAGAACAGGATAATGTTCTGGGTCTCGAAGAGATCTGAGCGAGTGTTCAGGATGCTGGTGACCAGCGTTCTTCAGTGACCTCCACGTCTTCGTGATCTGGCCTGGAGCAAAATTACCTGTGGAGCTTTAAAAATATATCCACGATTGTCTGCGGTCCCCAGCCCCCTACCACCACCCACTGAACACAGTTTCTGTATTTTACAAGCACATAGGTAATTCTAACACACAGAACCAAATCTAAGAAGCCGAAACCTGAACTCTGTAGCCAGGTACATTCAGTCCCAAGGGCAGGAACCTGTCATAGCCATCTTGATGCTCCAATGAATCAGCACACTGTCTGACACTTAATAGGTTCTAAATAAATGTTAATTGGCTGAATACATCGACAGGCTAGATAGATAAATGGACAGGAATTAGGAGCTCTGGGCCACTGTAAAAAATTGGAATATCCAGAAGGGAAGGGAAGAGAGAGAGGGAAGCTCAAGAGTGAGGTCCCAAGCAGAAAAGAGGAAAAGTAACACCAAAAAAAAAAAAAAATCCACCTGTTTTGCAATTTTCCTGAGAGCTGTGCCGGGGCTCATAATCTCTTCTGCAGGCAAGGAGGAGAATGGGGGCAGAAAGTCTATTTTTGTGATATCTGCACATTTGGGAACCACTCCATGCAAAGGCACCTGCTAAATTCCATGGATCCTAGGTCCCCTGAAAAATATGAAATCTGTCTATCCACTTAAGTTTGCATTTATTTCTTGCCTGAGGTTTGGGCAGGATGCTGTTTCCTTTTAGTAATAGAATTGTGACTAATGAGAGAGCTCTTACTGGAAACTCTGGTTCTTTAAATATTGGACATAAAGAGGTGTGTTTCCCTTAAATGGTAGACGAGAGGAACTTGTGGTAAGTTCTTTGTAAAATATTAACCCGAGCTGCACCCACAGGTGGATCACTGGTGATTCTTTCTTTTGGAGGAAAGGGGAAAGGAACAAAACAGTAAGAGCGAGGCAGGCGCCCAGCGAAAATCTGAGCTGTCTCCCGGAAATGTGGGTGGGTAATTGGGGCCTGGCCCGGGAGAACTAGTATTACAGGAAAGTCTGTTCCATCGCTCAGGGAATTATTACTCATGCATTTCACCACTGCAAGCTCCTGGATGTGAGCATGGGATGAAACAAAGTGAAGACCCACCAATGTGCATTTCAGCTTCATCCTCTGTTCCGAAAGCGGAAACTTGACTTTTCTGAGTTCCAGTTGGATGGGGTTGGTGCACGCCATTTCCAGGGTTTCTTCCAGCTCCTCTGGCCCCCATGCTTTCTTGCCGTTCCAATTTATCATACCCACTGTTAAGATTTTTGGCCCGTGGATATCTTTCAGAAGCTCATTAGAATTCTGGACCTTCTCCCCTGAAGAATGCCCATATCTACAACATATGTGCACATTTCAGGGGGTTCATGAGCCCCTCTGGTGTGACGGTTAGGAACCCATGCCATCCGAATCTGCTCGCAGACCTTCAAAAACTCCTTATTACCTACCCAATATGTCCTTAAAACCTGTTGGCTGTCATTCAAAATTCCCCACACTCTCTATACTACCCATTCTTCCAAGAGCAGCTCCCAAAACTCATTCATTAAGCTAATGTGTATTGAGCATTTATCTCACCCAAAACATGAAAACTATACATTTTATGTATGTATATGTTTATGTTTCTATATACATGCCAGGATACAAATATTAAAATATAAGTACATAATATGATATCTAAAACAATATCTCTAATGTAGTTTAAATATATTAAAATAATATAAAAATATATAAATATTTTTAATATATTAAAATCTATATAAAGCATAGAACATTATATTAGAACTAGAGGGGTAACAAGGATCTAAAACATACGGAACTTGTTGTTCAGAAGTTTACAATTTAGAAGGAAAGACAAGTAAATAAACAATGGTGACTTAAGTTAAAAAGTGGCGAAGGGTGTGGCAGACACTGTTTGCCTATTGTCCTCTCCTTGCTGTCAGAGCAAAGGTTTTGTTCCGTTGTTTCATTATCCTCAGTGTAACTTATTTTATTCAGCTCTTTAAAAGGGATGCAAAAAAATAAAAATAAAAATAAAAGGGATCCAAAGGGCGCGAGAATCCCTCTTTTCTACTGCAGACATTGGTGTGGGAATGGGGCATATGAGGTCCGGGGCTGCAGCAGCCATGTTGTGACTGAGGGGAGTTTTAGTTTGGGGGAGAAACACCGATAGTGACAGAGCAGGAAGATGGAAGGAGTTGGAGACCTTGAAAGAATGGTGGAGCTTCCACCTTGACCAACCAGGAAACTGGCTGCCTTCCGTGCTTTTTCTTTGTGAAATACTAAATCCCTTTATAATTTAATTTCTTCTGAGTTGTGTTTTCTGGTACTTAAGTTGAAAGCATCCTCATTGATTAAGTATCTTAAGACAGGCATGGATAATGGGCTCTGGGAACCAGAGAGGGGATAGAGGTGGATAAATCGGGAGTTTAACCCTTAGTGTGTGTGTGGGTGTATTATGTTTATGTATATATGTGTGTGTGTATATATATATATGTATACACATATACATGGATATATATGTCTATACGTGCTATAGAAATATACATATTGATTTATATATTTTTATCTTTATTATATTGAGGCAAGTAGCATAATAGGAAAGATCAGAGACTTTGGAATCATTCAGCTTCTGTGGTCATTGAGCAGTTCTGCTTTGAGAGGGTTATTTAACTTATATGAGCATCTTCATCTATAAAATAATACAGTACTTGTAGTTTCCTGAGCCTGTAATGATGTATATGAAGGGGTTGGCACAGTGCCTGATAGGTGACATATCTTCAACATACGATATCTATTGCTACCGTTTATTTCGTGCAGACCAAAATATCTGTGCTGAGTACCTACTATGTGCTAGCCACTTTCCTAGGCATTGGTAACAGTGGTGAAAGAAACCCAGTATGATCCCTGCTCTCATGGAGCTTATGTTTTAAGTACTGATTACAAATCATGGTCTAATGAAAAACTGAAACAGGTGTTGAGAAGTGAAAGTATACAGCACCATGAAATCAGACAAGAGGCTAGGGCTAAAGGAGGGCTTCACTGATAAAGTGGGATTCCGATTTGGGGTCGAGGTGGGCATGGTAGGAAGATCATCATTCTAGCTTTTCAGAAACAAATGTATTTATTTATTTGTTCCCAGACCGAAAACTTTTTAAGGTCAGGAATTATCTTCAAATAATCATGTATTCCTTTATTTATATTCTTTGTACTCAACACAGTGACCAGGCTCATCACTGCCATAAATATTTGTGGACTGAATGAATGAAGTTTTCTGACTCACACTCTTCTTGTCCAAAAAAAAAGGGGGGGAGTATAAAATGTCTCTTTCTAAGAGATGAGGAATAGAAAGCATTTGAACACATAGTAAGGGCTCAGTATTGGTAGCTCCTATTATTATTACTACCATTATTGCTTTATAATTTGCACAAATTATTTCTGCTTACAATGTAAGTTCCAGGGCAGAGGGAAATGTGTCTTATTTATCTTTGCTTATCTGTGGGTTCTCAGCACGGTGTCTTGCATAGAATAGATCCTTCATAAAAATTAAGAAGAGTCATGACATTCTTTTTTTTTAAGGATTTTATTTGGGAGAAGCAGGCTTCCCGCCGAGCAGGGAGCCCGATGTGGGACTTGATCCCGGGTCTCCAGGATCATGACCTGAGCCGAAGGCAGTCGCTTAACCAACTGAGCCACCCAGGCGCCCCATGACATTCTTAATTAGGAATCAAATGGACAGTTTAAAGAGACTATGTACATTGGAAAAATAAATTATTAAAGTTAAGCTAACCACTCTCTGTGGGGAATACTTAATGCCAAGTTTCTAGAATCGAAATAAAATATGTATATTTTTAAAAACTTTAAAAACTGGGCGCCTGGGTGGCTCAGTGGGTTAAAGCCTCTGCTTTTGGCTCAGGTCATGATCTCAGGGTCCTGGGATCGGGGCCCGCATCGGGCTCTCTGCTCAGCAGGGAGCCTGCTTCCTCCTCTCTCTCTGCCTGCCTGTGATCGCTCTGTCTCTCTCTGTCAAATAAATAAATAAAATCTTTAAAAAAAATTTAAAAACTGTTACAAAAGGTAAACAGAACCCTGTGTGGAGAAAAAAAATCATAGAACAATTGAAACAGAACATCATAGATATGATTAAAAACTCACAGCTTTCGGGGTGCCTGGGTGGCTCAGTGGGTTAAGCGACTGCCTTAGGCTCAGGTCAAGATCCCGGAGACCCGGGATCAAGCCCCACATGGAGCCCCACATCCGGCTCCCTGCCCAGCAGGAAGCCTGCTTCTCCCTCTCTCACTCCCCCTGCTTGTGCTCCCTCTCTGGCTGTGTTTCTCTCTGTCAATTAAATAAATAAAATCTTTAAAAAAAAACAACGCACAGCTTTCCTGTCAGCCTTTCAGGCACTACTCAGACTAAGGTAACTAGCCTCCAGCACAATGCCCTAGCTCAGTTCTTTGCATATCACTTCCAGCCCCCTGATATTTTTCCTCTTTGGTTGATTGATTAACAAATTGACTGATTCTCAAGTTGCTTATCTCCCCCAAGTAGAATGTAAACTCCATGGGAGCAGGGAGCTTGCCTGACCTGTTTCCTTGCTGTGTTCACAGCACCTAGAGCTGTACCTTGCCAGTACCTGGTAGGTGCATAAATACCAGCTGCATAAAGGAACATATACAGAAAAATGAGGCCATTTATTATAAATGGATGCATTCATACCTTTATAAAAATATACAAGGTTATTGTAAGTATAAATAGGAATCCTGGGGGCATTCTTGAGAGGTCGGGGTTTGGGGGATGGGACTCTGCGTGGTGGTTGGAGGGGACCTCACTTATATGGGAAATGGCTTATTTTTTTTTTAACAAAAATAGACAAGAAGCACGAGATGACAAAATGTCAAATATTCTGGTGGTAAGAATTGGAGTGTTTGCTGTAATATCCTTTGTGCTTTTCTATGTATTTTGAGTTTCTCAAAACAAAACCTTTTTCAAAGAAAGGATATCTGAATGGCTGAGAGTGAACTAAGCCTAGCCCTTGTGGTTTTGCAGAATATTAAGCTCTCTGGTGTACTGCTATCTACACTCGATCATCACAGTAACTTTTTAAAAGATTTATGTATTTATTTTAGAGAATGAGAGAGGGGAGGGGCAGAGGGAAAGGGAGAAGGAGAGAATCTCAAGCAGACTCCACACTGAGCGCGGAGCCCGACATGAGGCTCGGTCTCGGGTCTCGTGACCCTGAGATCATGACCTGAGCCAAAATAAGACTCAGATGCTTAACTGACTGAGCCACCCAGGTGCCCTCACACTAACTCTGAAGCAATTATTTGTCGCCGTCATCCCATCTGGGCAGAAAATGAGACCAAAACTAATGAAGGAATTGCCATGAGGTTACGGTAATGCTTGGCTGAGAATCTGACCAAGGGATGATTTCTCTTTCAAGAGGTAACATCAGTGCCCTTCAAATATGATTGCTGAGCAAGAGGAAGAAGAAATTGGCTCTGAGGCCTATAGGCAAGAGACCTCAAAGAGATCGATCTAAATGGATGGGCAATGAATGAGCAATTATTTTAATACAAATAGAAAATATGCTCCAAATGACCTTAGGCTGGTTGCTTAAACTTTTTAAGGCTTATTTTCCTTACCATATTTACCCACCTCATAAGACTTTTGCAAGTATTATACTCATATGTGGGATTTAAGAAAGAAAACAGAGGATCATAGGGGGAGGGAGGGGAAAAATAAAATAAGATTAACTCAGAGAAGGAGACAAACCATAAGACACTCTCAACTCTAGAAAACAAATGGAGGGTTGTTAGAGGGGAGGTGGCGGGGGATGGGGTACCTGGATGATGGACATTGAGGAGAGCACGTGATAGAATGAGCACTGAGGGTTGTATGCACCTGATGAATCACTGAGCTCTCCCTCTGAAACTAATAATACACTACATGCTAATTCATTGAATTTAAATAAAATTTAAAAAAGATTTTTGTGAAGATTGTATAAGTATGTATGTATTATATAAGTTATTATGTATTATATAAGTATTATGTATATTAAGTAGTACATATTACATACGTTTTCTAATTTATAACTTACATAAGAGACTCAGCATAATATCTGGCCATTAATAGATGTTCAGTATTTGTGTGTTTGCTCTCAGGTGCCCACGCTCCTATGTATCATGTGGAACCATCGAGAACTGCTTTTTTTTTCCCCCAGTAAAAATGGAAGCACATGGGCAATTTCATGAGGCTTGCACTATGAAGGTCAGCTCTGATACCACTCTCCGCTGTCTCATCTTGAATTCACATGAGGGAAGAGCAGAGCAGAGTTTGAACAAGACTGATGATTGTTTGGGGCTTGGGCCTGAGAGTCTATTTGCAAGGATAAATAAAAGGGATTTGCAAGCATGTAAGGAGGGGAAGGACAGTCCAACTGGCAGGGATAGGTTTACATAATCAGACTTAGGCAATTGCAAACAAGACAGTTGTTCAATAGCTCTTGGCACCAAACTATATTGACCAGCTGGGATATCATTAATGCTTAACAGTTTCGTCCTTATGGCCATATCTTGGCCAATTAGGTTGTCTTTGACCACCGAAGGGTATAATATATTCCGATATGTAGTAAATACTACATGTGCATCTGTATATCCCATATTCTATTACTTTGATATAGAATATACACTAAATATAAATGCATCCGCTTCTTCGGAATGCCAGGTTAGATGGCGTGATTAAAGAGAAATAGGATTAAAGTATACGTTGATTCTTTTAAAAAAATCAATATTCCAGGAAACGCCTTTTTGTGTATACTGTAATAGGATTCAAATAATCAAAATAATTTTAAGATGAATATTTAAAGAATGATTACAGAAAAAGAAATAGGGCAAGGGAAAGCCAGGTCTGTACAATATATGAGTACAAATGAATACAGGAGAAATGGAATCACAAAGTCAGTGATTTTTCTGTTAGTAGAAGGCTGTTGGAAGTGTCAGAAGACACAGTTGGGGCATTATCATTAGCCTCCGAAGACATTTGAGAAATGCCCCAGGTACATAGTCTACAGATAGCACCTTTAAGTTATGGGACAGAAAGAAACCATTAAGACAAAATGTGAGACAATTGAACACCATGACATTTTCCAGAATGCTTCATACACTAAAATTTAATACATTAAATTAATCAGAATACTTTCCAACTTGCAAGTATGGCATTTACAGGATAAAAATCTGTAAGATGAAATTTTTAGAATGCAGCAAAAGACCAGTCATCCCAACACAGAACTCTAACTTACTACCTACTCCAAAATGGATAAAGAAATTCAAGGGTAACTTGCTTCAATTTGTAAGCATTTTCAGTTTATGTAACTTGATGTCCACTGGAATTCTTTGGTTACTTTCACTGCATCTCTGGATCGATCTTTAAACCTGATGGGATACTGGTCATATATTTTTATTCCCCCATCATGGAGATACTTGCGAGCCTACCAGTGATTCCTCCCTGTCCCTAGGTAAACCACTAAAAGTAAAATTACCACTTCTTCTTCAAAGCCAAGGACCTGACATTAAGAACTTTATGTGGGGCATATCCTTAAAATTAAGAGGCAACTAAGCAAGCTACTCCTCGCATCCATGGAAGTTACATAACCATCTGATGGAAGGCAAATAAAACACTGCTGCAATGCAAAGAATCCTCCCTACAAATACGAGCTACATATTTTTGGTGGCCCTTTGACAAGCTATTAAAGAAGCCAATTTTTAGGGCCTATGTTCTTGCTTTTCCAACGTCAGGTGGAGGGCTTTTACCAGAACATAAAGACCCGAGGTCATGGAATATTCGAGCTGAAAGGACTTCAGCAATCATCTGATTCAAGTCCCTCAGATAGGGGTGAAGCAAGCTCTTGAGATGGAGAAAGCTTCCCAAACTCCTTAACATCCTCCTGCCAGGAGGGCGGAGCCAGGAGTAGAACCCAAATAACTAGATGGACACCATTGCCTCTAAATTGTTCTATCTCACTACTTTTGAACCACCTTTCCCTTAAAATAGGGTGCACCCACTAACACTTTCAAGCTGAATAATCCAGCACCTCTGCTGCCACAGTTCTGCTTTTCAAAGGTAAGAGTGGGATCTCTTTTTAAGTAGAAAATCCTGGGATGAAGGGATCCTGGGCATGAAATTCTGCCTGGGAGTCTGCCTGGAGGAGGTGTCCATGCTCGTGCTCGGTCTTCATCTTGCACCGGCACTCCTCCACCAGCATCACCACCTTGACCACAGGGGC
Source organism: Spilogale gracilis (assembly GCA_004023965.1). NCBI lineage: Eukaryota > Metazoa > Chordata > Mammalia > Carnivora > Mephitidae > Spilogale > Spilogale gracilis. Next base: position 45,994 of record PITA01002761.1, on the reverse strand, counting down.
AAGGCTGGTGCAGTTCAGCTGCAAGTGCTTCGTGGTGAACTTGGCAGGTGAGCAGTGGGGGCAGAATGCGTGGGGGTGCTGCACAGCTCCGGGTACACGGGTGGACCCACACTTCCCAAAGCAGAGGTTGTTTTGTACGACGACTTTCTCACAGTCTTCATGGGTGATCGTCTACAAGGCAAACACATGTCCATTAAGTTATCGTAAGTCATTTCATTAACACACTTTTGCAGAAGCAAAAGACTTTAAGTCTAAACTTAAGTCAAACAGTTTCCAATTTGGGATATATTACAATATCCAAGTGGTGGTTAATCTCTAAAGGCATAAGGCCACCTCAACTAAATTTCTTTTATTGACTAGATTACTAAATTAGCCTTTAGGAAATCCCTAAGTTAATGAGAAAATGCTTTACATCCTTAATGCCAAACTTGAAATTTTGTCTAACTAGATGTCACCAATTGAAAATTTTGAATGGCTAACTTCCTATACAAACAATGTGCCTTATCTTTCTGCACCCCAAGGGCATTACGCAGTATAGATTCTCCATACATGTTTGTTCAACTGCTGATAGAGTAGCTCAGAACATCAAGATAAATTCTACTCTAATTTGCAGGGTCTACAGTACGTTCAAATCTAAGAAGTTGCATGGGGCAAAGCGCTAGCATGTACCTCTGCAAATCATCATACATTACATCCCCTTTGCCCCTCCATGCCCCTTCACCTAGCTTTATGTGCCCTTCAAGATCTATGAGTCAAACACCTTAATTTTACTTTAATTAGAACAGAATTTAAAATAAGAGTTTCAAAGGAAACTCGATTGCACGATTTCTTGGGAGTAATTTTCTAATTGCACAACAAAGCAGGCATTATTATTTGATAATGGACTTACTGCTACATATCCTTGCTTTTTCAGGCAGAATACTTAGCTGCCTTACACAGTCAATTACCTTGTAATACTGCCTGTTTAATTGGGTAGCATTACTGGACTGTAAAATTTTACTCTCCCCTGCGTTGCTTTGGGTTCGGTATCTTCGTGTTTAAGGATCTGATGCAGTTTCCCAATTTAATTTAACATTTGGAGCGTGGGGCTTGCCAGGACTGACTGGAGGAAGCGGCTGGTAGAAAATGTCCCTTTGTCTTAATAGCATGGAATCAATCACAATAGCCACAAGTCAGCCAAAGCGACATGAAGTAGGAGGTGTTTCTGAGGCGAGAAAATGTGATCTCACACTGATATTATTTCTTGAAAGCTTATGAGAAATAAGTTACATTAAATCATTTTTTTCTGGGGTATTGATAGAAACGATGTAGCAACTTCCGCCTGGCAGTCCATGACATAGCTGGGTGGGAAATACAGGGGATCAAGACTGAGATCCTTGGGTCGGCGAGCATTTGACAAGGAGTCCGATGAAAGACTACTCGTCTACATCTCCTAACTGAGGGTACAGTCTTATCTCTCCAGATAGAACGCCTGCAGCGTAAAAATAAGTAAACTCCCCTAAAACAAAGGTCTGTGCCATCAATACGAACAATTACTCATCTGAACAGTAATGTCATCTACCATTCTCACACCATTTCCAGAATACCAAGAAAATGGAGAGTTAGAAGGAAATTTGGGGAGTATAATGATACTTTGGCACCTGTTTTGATGAATACCCAAGGATCCCATCTGGAAGTTAGCTGAGACACAGGTTTCTGGCAGCCTCCTCCCCTACTCTCCACCTGTTGCAGTGGTCTACCCTTTTATTGTCAACTCTGATTCCTGCAGCCCCCACCCCACCCCCCCATCCCAGATACCTGTCCAAAGGGCACTGTCCTACAGGTCTCCTGATGTACTTCATGGCTTTTGATGGGCAGGATGATCCCCTGAGAAGCTGGGCTCATTCGGAAAATGAAATGGTGCCAGAATTTCTTGGCCTCTTCCCGAAGAGGAGATTTCTCCCTCTGCATCCCATCTTTTGGCTGGGGGACGGCGTGGGTCCCAGGTGGGACGTGCTCACGGACCAAGTCCTGGGGTGGGCGAAGGTCTCTCTGTCTGGGCTTCTTCCAGAACCTGCCAAACCTGGATAGCATCTTCTCTCTCTGCCTCTGGGCTTCTCCTGCACCTATGAGGTGGGGCACCGCGACGAAAAGATCTGGCTTGTCCTCAGTGTCCTCGTGGTTGCTGAGGGGGAGCTCTCTGCGATCCCTTTCTGGGAGCACAGGGGAGACAGCACTCGGACTTGGGTGGCCATCCCTCTGTGCAGCCTTCCCTAGAGGCAGGAGCACCAGCAGCTGAAGTAAGAGAAGGCACATGCTGTGTGTGTGGGGGGCAAGTTTCTTTCCGTTTCACAGATGGTGAGGCCTAAGGGAAAGAAAGGTTCCCTCTCTGTGGGAATGCAAACAAGAAGATCCTATATATAGATACCTGCCTTCTGGGATGGGAAGGCAGGTGGTCAGTAGCCAGGCAGGGTAAACACATTTATTGTTTGCTCGAATTATGTAGTGCTAATGGTGTCATGCCTTCACTTGAGTTTTGTGTATTTTAGAAGGCCCCAGTGAAAGCCTGAGACCCAGGGGGTCATTAGCTGGCACTTTATCTATCGTCTGAGATTTACAGAGCAGTGTTTGAGAAAACAACACATTCTTTTCCCCAGATTTCCCATCCCTGTTATTAGAAGAAGGACCAGAATCAACAAACATTTGTGGTGCATCTGCTTTGTATTGGGATCAGAAAGACAAGACATGTTTTTATGACAGAAGTATATCAGATAAACATTAAAGGCATACATTTAGCAAAAACCCAGGCCTTTAGGCTGTGTGCGCACGCGCGCACACGCACACACACACACACACACACACACACACAGGCAGGCAAATAAGTATCTCAAAATTTTAAGGAAGGAAAAGGAAGAAAGAGAAGAATGTTAACTTTGCTGAGCAGAGGACTCTCCCTCTCACTTAGAGGTGGCTGGGGTTGTTGATTTTTGTCTGCCGACAGAGTAAGGGGACTGCATTTCCATGCAGGGGAGCTCACAGCCCCCAAATTAACCCCCCCACTTGAAGAACCGAATACTTGATGCTAAATTTCACAAGTGGTCAGCCACCAGATAAACTCTTTCGATTGTTCACGAATCTCTCAACAGGATCCTCGCTAATAAATTGTTCATCAGCCCTCAGGGAAGACGGAGAAATGTCTCCCTCAAGCCACCCTATTGATTTTTTTCTCTTTCTCTAAACAAAGAGCCAGACTTGAGAACGTGGATTCTAAGAACCAGGTTTGATAGCTCAGGGCCTGAGAGGGGCTGGGCAGTTGTTTTCCTGACAGAATCCACATCACCTTCCTTACTCCACAGTAACTCATGAACGGGCTAACCAAAGACAGAGACAAAACACGCATCTTCAGGAATCAAAGGAAAATTCATTAGATGACAAGGCCATCGTTGAAAAAGGTCATAAATCACGCAAGGGCATGAGAAAAAAACAGTCGGCAAAACTAAAACCCCAGAATCGAACTGAGTTGTCCCACCACACCGTTCGAATATTTTCACTGGAAATGAATCCCACACTCGCTCATATTTCTTTCCTTTTAATTTAATTACCATATTCTTTGCTTTTAGTGACACACATAATCCTGGAACATTGTCCCCATTTTCATACTGATTAAGCTTTCTTTCCAAGAATCGACCTACTAGAATTGTTTCTCCAGACATCTGTGTCCCTTTAGTAGTCATTCCTGGCTGCTGAAGAAAGTTCCTTTATTTACAATAATGAGCTATTTTGAAATGGACCAGAGTTTTCCACAATTCCGTCAGAAGAGACATCTTTTGCCCTCACTAAATACCCAGAGGACCTGGGCTGGGGTGAACTAAGACACACTTGATCTACATTAAATGAGCATTAGGATTTGCAGTTCCTTTTAATGTAGTTTTTAAGGTCGCCTTCTATTTGAATTTATTGATTCCCCTCAACCAACCAATGGCATAGGCTTTCCAGAGCTGGCCACTCTGCCCTGATCATAAATATAATCTGGATGCCAGCTCTGTTTCCCCATTTCTTTTAAACCTTACTTTTCAGTGCCTGAGGTCCCATTGCCATCAATCACAACCAGTGGCCTCTCCCCGAACTGAAGGCCATCCCAGAGATTTTGCTCGGGATCCCAGGTTGCCCAGTTCCGCACACAGGATACTAGTCAAAGAATTTCTATTGAGTTAAAATTGGCGGAAGACTCACTTTGTAGGACAGAGTTCACATAAGGCCCTAGCAGATGACAGAAAGTGATAAGAGATTGGCTCTTGCCCATTTTTAACCTTTCCATAGTCCTAAACTCCCCTTCTTCTGATTCTAATTTTGGCATTTGGTCATTTAAAAATTACTCCTGCAGGGGCGCCTGGGTGGCTTATTCAGGTAAGCACCTAGGGCTCAGATCCTGGGATCGAACCCAAGGCAGACTTCCTGCTCAGGAGCCTGCTTCTCCCTCTGCCACCGCCCCTCCCCTCCGCCTGCCTCATGTTCCCTCCCTGCTGGCTTGCGCGCTCTCTCTCTCTCTCAAATAAATAAATAAAATCTTAAAAAATAAATAGAAATAAATAAAGATTACCCTTGCAGAATTTGCTTTTGCTGTCCCGTCATTCCCGTTGAGAAGACATACCAACATCCAGAAGGATAAAGCTAGCAGAGCCTTCTGTGATGAGGACACAAGTCTGTCTTCAACCCCTGTGATTTACAGCTAAGGGCCGATGGTGCTCACCCTTCACCACTGTGTCCTTTCATTAAATCTAAAACTATGCATGTGATGCATTCTAGTTTACTCTTAACAGCATAAAGAGTTTGTAGCTTTTAACCAAAACAGGCTGCGTTTGGGGGTTGTCAGTGACATACGCATCTAGTTACCTCCGCGTTGGGATGAAGCCCAACGGAGGAAGGGGAGGAGGGGGCCTCCAGACGCAGCAGGAGGTGGTGGTGTGGAGAGAACAGCACAGCTCTGTTGGCATGTGTGGTTCCAAACGCCGGGGGGAGAGGCGGGCCTGGGCTTAAGTGAGCCTAGTCCACTTCCTGGGAGAACCTCGAGCCTGCATGAAAGCCAGAGGGGCCGATCCCCTCATTCCCTCATTCCACACTGACAACTCGTGCTTGGCATTACCTGAACTCTGTTTTCCACTTGGCCTGGTTTTCCCAGGCACTGCGGTGTCTTGAGGACCAGGTGGGGCTCCTGGCGCGAGGACCTGGCCGCCTTGGTTTCCTGTCCCCCTCTGGCAGACGCTGAGAAGGGTGTTATAAAATGTCTAGTGCTCTCTGGGGAGAAATATAGAGGCTAAGTTCTTTTCTGGAAACCCTAGACCTACAACAACAAAAGGCGAGAGACTGTGTTAGGGTAGGAGGTGAGCATCGGAGGTAAATTGGGAGGCAGAAAAATGAACTTGGGTGAATGGATTCATGAAAGAAATCAGCTTAGAGTGCATATACTGCTTCCTAGCTACCTATCTTTACAAAATATGGAAACACAATAGGGTCGTGGGGCTTGGATTGTCTTAGAGGAACCCCAAAGAAGACAGAATCTTCCTAATTTTTTTTCCCAAAGAACAAGGACCAGGGTATATTAATTAGGGTGAGTGGTTTCCCCTTAAAGCTTCTCTCTTGATTTAGTTCAGTAAATTATTCCAAACATGGCACTCAGGGTGCCTGGGTGGCTCAGTAGTTGAGCATCTGCCTTTGGCACAGGTCATCATCCCGGGATCCTGGATCGAGGCCCACATCAGACTCCCTGCTTAGCGGGAGACCTGCTTCTCCCTCTCCCACCCACCCCCTGCTGTGTTCCCTCTCCCGCTGTCCCTCTCTCTGTCAAATAAATAAATAAAGATCTTTAGAAAAAATACAGTGGGACTCTCCCCTCTGCACTCCCCTCCCTGCTCCTTTCTACGGAACCAATATGTTAGGAAGAGCCTCATTCCCCCAAGCTGCTCTCGCATCAGACTCACCGATGCCTTCGTTCAGATGGCACATATAGAGGGCCCACTCTGTGCGTGGTCCCGGGGATAAAATGGTGAGGTCGACCTTGCCCAGGCCCCCTGGAGTCTGCGGTCTAGTGGAGGAGACTAGTTTCTTCAGGATAAGCTACATGAGGAAAATCCTGGTAGGTACCATTGCTGTACTAACCAAGGACTTTCAAGTAGACCCAAATTCCAAAGGCACAGCAGATTTTCACAGTTTGTTAATTGTATTCAATAAACAGGTGTTGAGGGGCACCTGGGCGGCTCAGTCGGTGAGGCATCCAACTGTTGATTTCAGCTCAGGTCATGATCTCAGGGTCGTGAGATCGAGCCCTGAGTCGGGTGCGGTTCTGAGCTGAGCATGGCGCCTGCCTGAGATTCTCTCTCCTTCACTCTTCCTCTGCCCCCTTCATCCCACCCCAGCTGTCTTTCTTTCTTGCTTAGATAGATAGATATAGATAGATAAATAGATAGATGGATGGATGGATAGATAAAGGTGTTGAATGCAGAGATGTGTAATCAATGCAATGATTTTCTCTTATTTTTGATTACATGATGGATGCTTGCAGTAATAAAACTCAAATAATACAAAAAAGTGTACAATTAATGGTAAATGTTCCTGTGACCTCCCAGGCTTCCTGTCCTGTCCTGGGGGCAATCACTGTTATCAATTTCTTTATATTTGAGCTTTTAAAATTATCGCCTGTTATGGGCTGACTCATGTGCCCCTAAGATTTACGTGTTGCAGATTCAACCCCCTCGTCCTTCAGAATATGACCGTATTTGAAGAGAAGGCTTTTAAAGAGGTAATGAAGCTTTTACGCATTGATCCCCAAGTTACTTTCTAGGGTCAGAATTTTCCACTGGCGCTTTCGGTGATCTACGTCTCTGTGTCCCAGACACTCCCACATCTGGGAGAAACATTCCATTTCATTTGCACCTGGGCATGCATCTATGGTGGAGAAATGTGAGGAAGCAGCTCCTTACCCAGATGGTAGCAAGAACTCCTGCAAATCTAAAAGAAGGCCATGGCAGCTGCGGCAACGTCACCATGTGCCCCCCCATCCCGCCCCCCCGCCGTCTCCACCGGCCACAGCCTTGAGTGACAGTCAGGCCAGGGTCCCGTCCCTGAGGTTAAGCCTCCGCCATGCACCTCCTCCCCATCCCTAAAATTCACCTGGATCACTTCTCACTCTGCAGAGGGCTGCTCTCAGAGAGAGTGACGTAAGGGCTAGTAACTCTGGACTGGAGGCCAGAAAACCATTATCTGATTCCCGACTCTGCCTTCCAGGCTGGAAGCTATAGCATCGCAAGCTGGGTCCCTAATCCTTGCCAGGGCAATACCGCCCACCCTTCCTTCCACACTGGGCTCACTGCCCTTCTTTTCACACCGAATCCTGCTGTCACCCTGCGTGACATCAGCATCTGCACGGATGGGTCTATCCAACAATAGGCCATCAGCGTGACATGATGCCCCATTTAAGACCCTACTTGAAGTCTAATGACCTCTGTTTCCCTGGCCTCCCTATCCTCCTCCATTTCAACTCCTTTTCTTATCAGGGCAGGTTCTACCTCTACACAGCAAGTTTCACAATCTCTCTCTCTGGATCACATTCTGTTGTTTCAGTTCTATAAAGTCCTTCCCCTGTGCTCCTCGTTATACTTGTAATGGTCCTACAACAGTTGTAGCTACGTGGTGATTTGTCTGAACATTTGTTTAGCATCTGTCTCCACTTCAGATTTTAAAGCCCATGAAGGTAGGGCTCTGGAAGCACCATCTCAGGCCTTAGACTACTTCCTGCCACATGATAGGTGCTCAAAATACTGGTTGTAAAAATGAATGAATGGTGATCTCTAAGCTCTCTAGTCTTCACGTCCTTCCTTACCCATGTTGGATTCAAGGCCCATCACTTCAAATGTTTGCAATATTCCCAACTCCCTTGCCCCTTTGTCCTTCTCTTGCGCCATCCAGTGAAGTCCCAGCTCTGGGAGCTCCCAGCTGTCACCGTCCCTGGGCCACTTCTGGTTCCGGTTGTGGAATGCTGGTAGGGTCAATGACAAAGTGGAAAATATTTGTACCCTTCTTCTTCTCTCTCTCTTTTTTTTAATATTTCTAGATCTAGTACCATGACTCTTAGAATTTCTTTTTTTATTTTATTTTATTTTATTTTTTTATCTTTTCATGTTCACACACAAAGCATTTTAAATATTTTATTTATTTATTTCACAGAGAGATCACAAGTAGGCAGAGAGGCAGGCAGAGAGAGAGGAGGAATCAGGCTCCCCGCTGAGCGGAGAGCCTGATGCGGGCCTCGATCCCAGGACCCTGAGATCATGAGCTGAGCCGAAGGCAGAGGCTTTAATCCACTGAGTCACCCAGGCACCCTGTACCCCCCTTCTTGACAGAACCCTCAATTCTGCAGGCATCCTTCCTATTACTCTAGTGAACTCTGTCTTCATTTTCTCTAGAGATTATTTTAAAATCTTCTCTATCTCCAGCCTTTGACGATTCAACCTTCTCCATGGTCTTCAGCAAATGATCTCACCCCTTCGTCCACAGACAAAGACGGAAGCCAGCAGATGAGAGAGTTTCCTCCCGTCTGACCATCCCACCATTAGATTCAGTTCTCCTTTCTATCCTGCTCTTGGAGTCTGCCCTTTCCAACCTACCGTATGAATATTCTCCCCCATCAACCTTCTTCTTCTCCACTGGCTGCCTCTCACTAGCATTTATACAATCTTTACTTATTTTAAATCTTTTAAAAGTGTTTCGATTTCTTACAAGTTTTCAGGTTCTACACTTTGGTGTTATCTTCTGCCTTCATGGGCAAGTTTTGAAAAGAACTGTGCAACCTACCTCCATGTTCTCACATCCTTTGATATACCGGCCCACTGCAGACTTTGGCTTCAAGTCTTCCTTAAATCCTCCTTCCCGGGATTACCCATGCCTCCTCGCAAGCTGTGTAAGTCACCCAACACAGTCCTCTGGCAAGAGCTACCTTTTCCAGGAGCGTAATTATCTCTGCAATATTTAACTCAATTCTCATAAATCTGGTCCTAAAGAAAATGGAGAAAAGGAGGTCAGAGTGGGCAAAAGAGCTCTGAACCCTGAAGCTTTAAGCTATGAGAGCAGAACTGCCATCTGGCCAGCTCGCTGGGTTGTGGAGGATTTGCAAGTGGCTGTCTCACTCAGAACAGCAACGTTTCTTTGGGATTCTAGAAGCCAGGTCACTTCTGGGCTGTTTAGTGATTCCTCTGACTTGGCTCAGCTTGGGTGCATGTGTGTCTCCCTAACTAGGGAGAGGAGGCTTCCGGGAGGCATGGTCTGCATTTACTGGGGATGGCATCGTCAGTGGCTGGAACGGGGGTTTTGTTCAACGCATTTTGCTCTTTCTTTTCTGTTCCTGGTCTCTTGCTCGACACTTGGGAGGTTAATGAGTGTTCATTTTAACACGCCAAATTCAATAAAAATGTGGACGGAAACTTCTGACACGTGGCCGTGTTGGGCTTTACCTTCTAAGAGCTATCTCTTTGTTCTGGAGAACTTACCCTTAATTCTCTGTGCTGAGTTCAGACTCTATTTTAAAATTAAATTACCATGGAATCTGGGAAGACTCAGAATAAACATTTCTTCACATCCCAGCCTGGCCACAGCCTCAGAGCAGGTCTTTGAACTTTGCCTGTCATAGCAGCCACAATCCCCAGGCAAGTTTCTCCGCGAGGATAATTACACTCCCGGAAAAGGTAGCTCTTACCAGAGGACTCTGTGTGCGTCAGGTGACTTACACAGCTTGTAAATTGTTTCCTCCAGTTGGAAGATGGGGGTGGTGTGTCACCAACAGAAATGAGTGTAGGGGGCATCTGTCTGAAAACCATTTTCCTCCTGGCTACCTTGCCAGTTTCTGCTTATACAATGCAGGCAGCTTGGGGGAACCATATTGTCCCTATAAGCTCATAACACATGGACAAATGATTAAAAACACATGGAAAACAGTTCCACAGCTAAGCTAAAATTCAGATGGGAATGGAAAATCAGCTTGCAAAGCTTTCAACTGACTCGGGGCCAAATGTGGGACAGAATGTGAGGAGAAGTTGCCAAAAGAGAGGGAAGTTGGGGGAAAAAAGGCGACTCGTGTTTAGGAAACCTAAAACAATGACACCTTGTACCGACAACCCTTTCCTAAGACTTTCTAAGAGTAGGCACCAAATTCAACTCTGGAAATATTAAGACCTTTGTTTCCTGAAAGATTTCAGACAGATTTATGTTTTCTACCCTCCATCAATAAAGGTTGGCTTGACTCTCTTGGCAACACCTATGCAGAAACATAATGTTAAGGATCTGTGACATAAATATTAAAATATTACACATTTTTCCTTTTCCCTTGGAGATGTGGAAATTAAGTACAAGGTGACGTGAGGCAAACTGTGAATAATCACGACAAGAAAAGGCGAAAGCAAAGCAGAGCTTTCCAGTCACGCTGACTTTATGTTGCCTACCTGACCCTAAGCCCAAGCTGGCCATAAAGCCGGGCAGGCCTTCGTCATATTTGCAAAAGTTCAATTTTTGGTTCAAACCTGAAACTCTTGGAAGCTTGTTATTGGAGACTAGTCACTAAAATGACCCAAGGATTCTGGTGGGTAGGAAGTCCGCAGGCAAGGAGATTTCCTGGGAGCCAAATTCTGCTCTTTTTTTTCGGTCCTTTCACTCCCTGTCTGAATCCTTCCTGACGGCCATACAATCTGAACCACGGTTTTCTCCATTTACTGCTCTTTGATTCTTCACGTGTTCATCTGGGGGCAGGATGGATGCTGAAGACACGGAACAAGCATGTTCCTGAAACACTGTATGCAAAGGGAGATTCTGAAAATATGGCTCCGCGGAAGAGCCATTCTTAGAAAAGACTATCCTTCAAGTCCTTAGCAACAATTCTTTCTGTCGTGTGAAAAACCATCTGCTAGCGTGTCTCTCTTTATAGTGAGGTTTGTGTATCATAGATTATGTCCAAAAGCAAGGCACACTGGGGTCTTAGAAAGGACTCCCGTGGTCATCTGGATTTCTCCAAAAACTGGAACCGTTTCCATGTACAACACAAATGTCCTAACATGTGGGAATGTTCTCACTTGTCCTTCGGAACATTCAAACCCCGACCCTCCCACCCCCAGATCTTTCTTCCCTGTTTACTGGGGAGCACAAGTACTGTTTAAAATTGTCCCTCTCTTGGGGGGTCTGGGTGGCTCAGTTGGTCAAGCATCTGACTTCGGCTCTGGTCATGATCTCAGGGGCCTGGGATGGAGTCCCAGCACAGAGTCTGTCTCTCAGCCTGTGCCTTAGCCCCTCTCCCTCTGCCTCTGCCCGCTCCCCAACCCCTCTCTTCCCCCTAGCCTTCCTTGTGCTCTCTCTCAAATAAATACTTTAAAAAACTTGTCACTATCTTCCAGATACTTTGCCTCTCTCTCTCTCACACACACACAAAACAGTTTTTGAAAAGGTATCTTTTATTGAGTACCTACTATGTCCCAGACATGTTATTCGCAGTTTCACATTTAATCTTCACAGCAGTTTTTCCAGGAAATTATTGTTATCCCTATGTTATGCATGGGAAACCTAAGCTTAAAGAATTTGAGGGACAGTGCGAGTAGATGTTGGAATCGTGATATAAACCCACCTCGTGCTTGTCTCCCTTGTCAGTTTGCTTTTTGCTGTGTAGCTATTAAAATGATGCATCCATTATTTTATATTCTACCATTTTAAAATAACATTATGTGATAGAATTGTCACTTTAATGGAGACAATATAATCTTCCATTCAACATTCTTTTGCTATTGGATATTTAAATAATACAATTTTACATCAAAATTTTAATGCCAATAAGGATATTGTTATACTTAAAGCTCTCTTTTCTTGTTGTGATCTCTGGATCTAGACGTGTTATCCTTTTGTATATATTGTTGGCTTTGAATTGGTAAATTTTCTGTTTAGAATGTTTGCATCTGTACTTATGAGGGATATTGGTATTTAGTGTTCTTTTTTTTTTTTAAAGATTTTATTTATTTATTTGACAGAGAGAGAGAGAGAGAGATCACAAATAGGCAGAAAGGCAGGCAGAGAAGGAGGGGGAAGCAGGCTCCCCAGTGAGCAGAGAGCCCGATGTGGGACTCAATCCCAGGACCTTGAGATCATGACCTGAGCTGAAGGCAGAGGCTTAACCCGCTGAGCCACCCAGGCGCCCCAGTATGTAGTGTTCTTATTTTTGTATAGTTTGGTATCAGAGTAATACTGGCCTCATGGAATAAGTCAGAAAATATTCTTTTGAGATTTTCTGACTTGAGTTTTATAGAATTGGTACTATTTCTTCCTTAAATATTTATAAAATTCAATAGTGAAGCTCTCTGGAACTTAATAATCTGTGTCTTCTTATATTTTTTCCTGATTGGTCCCGTTAGAGATTTACCAATTTTAGTGAGATTCATTGATTTCTGCTCTGATATTTTCTATATCCTTACTTCTGCTGTCTTCTTTTTCTAGTTTCTTAAAGTGGAAAATGAAGTTAAAACCTTTCTTCTTTTCAACACCGACATTTAGTGCTATACATTTCCCCAGCATAAAGCTTTAATGGCATTGCACAAATTTTGATATGTTGTTTTCATTTCCTAAAAATGATTTAATTAATTTATTTAGAAAGAACAATGGCAGGGGGAGACAGAGGGAGTGAGAGAGAATTTTAAGCAGATCCCGCCCTGCACACACGGCTCCCTTCCACAATCCAGAGATCACAACCTGAGCCGAAACTGAGAGTCAAATGCTTAACCGACTGAACTACCCAGGTGCCCTTCTTGTTTCATTTTTAGGCAATTCACCAATTTTTAATTTGCCCATTGACTTCTTCTTGAAGCTCTAAGTTGAATAAGTTTATAATATAGTTTCCAAACACTGGGGTTTTCCAAAGACACTTCTGTCATTAATTTCTGATTTAACTCCATTACAGTGGGAGAACGGATTTTGTATATCTTAAATCCATTTAAATTTATTGAGACTCATTGTATGTCCCAGAAAATGGCTCACCCCAGCAAACGTTTCTTGTGCCCTTGAAAAGAATTTCCATTTTGTTGATGTTGTGTGGAGTGTTCTAGCAATGGCAGTTCTGTTAATTTGGTGAACATTGTCGACACTTCTAAATCCTTACAGATTTTCTGCCTACTTCTTCCCTCAATTATAGAGAGGGTATTACGATTTCTGAATATAATTATAGATTTGTTTATTTCTATCAGTTTTTGCTTCCTGTATTTCTAAACATTGATGTTGGGTGCATAAATGTTAGAATTATTATGTCCTCTTGATGTATTGACCCATTTGAATTATAAAATGAGGTCCTTTAACCTCTATCATATTCTTTGCTCTAAAATCTACTCCAATATTAATATAACTGCTTCAGCTTGCTTTTGACTAGTTTCACGATGACATATCCATCCTAAGTTTTTCCACTTTTCTTCTGTAGAGGGATTGATTGCCTTTGAGAAGCAAAAATACAGATGGGGATAGAAGCAAAAGGTGAACTCATACTTCACTGCTTGGAAAAAGTATTGCGGGTTACCATAAGGCCCTTAATGGAAGTGTTGGTTGATTTTTGTTCCTTTCTGTGTTAAGATAAACTAGACTATTGCCTAGCCGAATATAAGACCTATAAAAACTGTTCAAAATGAATAGTTATGTGTGTAAGTTACGAGGAGGGTATATTCATTTCCTGCATGATCCTGTTCTAAAGACTTGCAGAATTAATTTTAGAAAATCATGACATTCTGGACATTACACATATCCAGACACATTCTGCCATCCGTAACAGCCCTTTCATGATTAATGGGGAGAAAGGAGGAGGATCAATAAAGCCGTCCTGTAAGTTAAACAGAACGTCCCATCAACATTCTCTTCCTCTTAACCAACTATACAAATAAACAAACAAAAACCTGGGTGAGACATGAGGCAAAGCCTGGAAAAAAATATCTTGGATGAGTCAGATAAACACGGGGCAAATATACCAACGCATTTATGGCTTTCTAAAATAAAATTTTTATATGGTGGTTTTTAACAGCACTTTTATTGAGATGTAATTCCTCTAACATCATATTCACCATTTAAAAGTGCAGACTTTAGCCCTTTTTTAGTGTATTCACTATGTTGTACAACCATCCCCATATCTAATTCCAGATCATTTCCACAGCCCCAAGAATAAAGCTGGTACCCGTTAGCAGTTAGTTTCCATTTCCCCTTCCCCCACCCCCAGGCAACCACGAATCTACTTTCTGTCTTCATAGATCTGCCCATTTTGGACATTTCATATGAATGGACCATGCAGTACGTGACCTTCATTGCCCATCTTTTTTTACTTACAATAATGTTGTCAAGCGTATGTCAATTTTATCATTCTCATCAAAGATATTTTGCTGGAATATAAGCAAACCATTTGCTCAGAGTGGTAAGAATGAGAATATGTAGAATAATTTGAAGAGATTCAGCCAATGATTTGGAGGTCTCTAGTTCTAGTGCTAATCTCTTCTCACTTTACCTTCTGAAGACTTCAATATTCTCTGTTCTACAATAAAGATATCAGGGGAGATGATATCATTGTTCCCTTTCTAAAATTCCTCATACTCCAGGGATCTCAAAGACACAGAGACACCTACTGCTTGTCTTGTTGCAAAAATCAGTCAATTGGTTTGGAAAACTTGAGTTCTTCACTTGATCTGGAGACAGGAAATTTGGGAGCATTGCTATCCATAACACCTTGACCTGATCATAAACACAGGAAGTAATGCCAGTTTCTCAATCAGGAGAGAAATATAACAAAAGACAGCCCGAGCTCTTGGTACTAGGGTGTGTTTCCCTTCAACTCTGAAAAGGGATAATGTAATCACTGATTTCCACTGTGACTTCGTCCCTGATAAAAAGTCTGATGCTTAAAAAAAAAAAAAAAACTATTAGAAATTTGCATGTGTACACTATGCTTTTATACTTTTATTTTCCTATCCTGTTCACAGTAATATCTCCAGTATCTGGCACTCGATATTCAGTAATATTTGTTGTATGGATGGATGGCTGGGTGGCTGGATATATGAATGAAAGCAGTGTAACTAAAGGCTGATTTAAACAGCAAGGATTAAAAAAAAATGTTGAGTTTCCCTTTCTGTCCCTTCTTACAATAGCTAGAATAAATAAAAAATGTGAAAAACTCAAGCAACAGTAGTTCAAAAGTAGAAATGTTTATTTTATTAATTTTGATACAATGCTAGAGACAGTACATTTCATAGGCTGCTTTGTTGCAAAAATTAATCAGCACCAGTTCCTAGTTTGAATTATACAAGCCATAGTGTCAATGAAAATATGTGCATGTTCTTTTTGGCTGTATTAAAAATAAACAAAATAAGAGACATAAATAAATGTCACCTGGTTCTTTTTTACCATTCCTGGGAAAGAGATGAAATAATTAGCATATGTTCTTAAGTTTATGTTCGGCAAGATATATGCTATATACATGTGTATATTTTGGTTAAAGAACAAAAATCACAGGATTCTGAAAAGCTTATGCTGCTTACCTAGGTTGATGCCTTTGGATAGAGGGGGCTTTTCCTGAACTGGTATTTAAACCTGGGGAGAAGAGCCGGATGGCATTTAGGTCCTTCTTTCTGAAGACTTCCTTCTTAGCTACCACCTGTCTCATCTCTCCCTGCTCAGCACTTCTCTCCTCTTTCCCCTCTTCTCTCCTACAATCGTCCATTCCTTATTCTACCATTATTCCGCTTCCTTCCTTCCTGCTCCCACCAGAACCTGACCAGTGACAGTGACCAATCTAGGTAGAGAGAACCATGACCATCATTTCTTTCTTTTTTTTTTTTAAGATTTTTTAAAATTAATCTCTACACCCACCATGGTTCTTGAACTCACAACCTTGAGATCAAGAGTCACACGCTCTACCCACTGACCCAGCCAGGTGCCCCCGTCTCTCTTTTTTTTAGATGACAGTCATTTAATTCCCCACCTCCTGGAGTCAACAATCATGAGAAAGAAAGAAAGGTCATGATAAATATTGCCCAGAACCCCAACTTGCCCGAATTTCTGATTGCATTCTCATTCAGTTCCTTGTGTTTTACAAACTGATTGATGCTTTCATGATCAGGAACACTTAAAAATATTATCCTAGTATTTCTAGTTGCTACAAAAATCGTAAAACATTCTCTCTTTGTGCTAGCATTTGCAATTACACTGAAACATCCCGGTCATTGTAGACAAGTAAAATAAAATCTACCATGCTGATCAGGTTCTCCATAACAGCCCTGGTTCTGGATTCCCAGTTTTAAATAGTTACTATAGCTCTGGAGTTGGGAGAAGGGAGTGGCCTCCGAACTTTATTTCTTGAGCTTTTACTTTCCCTCCTAGGATATCACTCTTTAGATAAACAACTCTTGCCTACATTATCTGGAATCTCACCTTCCCAAACAGCAGCAGCCCATGGATGGATCAGAAAGGCTTGGAGCTGGTATGGAGGGTGGGTTTCGTATCTTTCGGTTAAATAATGAGACCTGTATGTTGTAATCAGTTCAGAGCCTACATGAGATACCTAAAGTAAGGAGCCTCCTCACGCCACCATGCTTTTAAATTTAAGTAAAAGGTAAGAATGCCAAAATGTGATCCATACTTCTCTTTGTAAATATTTCTAACACCGAAAATCTTGATAAATGAGCAGAAATAAAACGAGCTTGTTGGGTTTTATATCCAGAAACTGGACTGAATTTCTTCTGTTTATTTTCATTTTACCAAATGTGTTATTCTAAGAAAAACTCTACTCGTAGAGCAAGTTACATTTGGCACAACCGCATTTTTCGGTGATTATGAAAAGAGGAACATTTTGAGCAAATGCTTCAGAAATCTATTTCTAATTTCCTGTAATTAAACCTTGATTTCAGGAGGGAGTTCTGTAAAACTCTAACACTCTTTGCTGGTACAAAAATGTTTCATTCAGCTGATATTATAAATTAATAAGGGACCTTTATGTTACAGAATCAAGTTTGCGTGCCATTTCTAGAAATAGTAGAGATTTAGGAACTCAAAGTTATATCAAAATCCGTTCTGAGAATATAGGTTTTTTAAGGGCTCTGTTTTTAGTATTGTTTTTCTTTGCTCATCAGCATGGTTCTCTGGGACATTTCAGAGGAAGCAGTATTTTTCTTCCATGTGGTAACCGTCACTTGCATAAACTCTATTCCAAATGTCCATGAGAATTGTTAGTCTGTAGCACATACCCAAATGAAAAGAGAGGTTCACATTACTTCAAATTTCTCATGAATCTGTGAGGCCAGGGAAAACGTCATGATTGGTGCTGGAATGGTACGAGGCCAATGTTTTTCTTGGAAAACGAGCTCTGCTTCATGAGTAGGGATAGGTAGACCCCTGACATGCAGGTAGCCTCTGAATTACCTGAACTCGAGCTCTGCAAATAAACGTCTGTCTGCAAGACTCTCCCATCTAAAGTCTTCCTTTCCCATCACAGAGAATTCTCCTGAATTCTCCTTTTTTATCCACAAACCTCTTATCTTAGGTTTCACATTCAAAAGGGACAAAGAGACCCTCCGCTGTTTGACTGGGATTTAATGAGCTGCTAGGGTTAGCTTTCCTTAGATCGAAGGCCCTCAGGACAGAGCTCAGAATGGGACCAAAAAGAGAGGTCTTGGAACCCAAAACTCCAAGGACCAGGAGCTTGGTGCGGACTCAGATACCGGGAGGGGTCGGGGTGGGAATATTCTGGAATAAGCAAATCTTGGACCATATAACCCTTTAGGTATTTAAAGGTACTGAGCTGTAAGGATTGTGTCTGTTCCTGAAAGAAATGCTCAATGATCAATCCTCCTGGAACAACTCTTCAACGTTCCTTTTTTTAAACCAGCTAGAATCACTCATATACTATGACTTAAAAAAATGTACTCAGTCACGACACCTTGTTTTGTACTGAACAATAGGCACAAATCCTGTAAATAAATAGGTGAGAAACCCCAAGTGGGCACCTGTAAGGCCAGTTACGTCCAGAGTTTCCTGGAGCACACATAACTGTGAGGTTTGCCCTTCTGACAGTCCTGGGTTTGCCATTTCCCTTGTCTTTGAGCCAAAACACAGTTCTTGCCGGGCTTCGGATGTCGAGGGGGCCCTTTCCTCCAGTTGGTGAAGGTGACGGGTTCCCCGCCGATCCACTCCCAGTGGCCAGCGTGCACGTGGTCATTCAAACCTAGTGTGAACCAAAAAATGGACCAATATTATACTTATGCTTGCACACCTTATCAGTCTATTGTTCTAAGCTCAGTAATCATATACAAACACAAGCCTATGTTCTAAAACACAGAATAAGACCTGGGAATCCTAAAACGCAGTTGAGAACATATAGCTTTGAGGGGTAGCTGGGAGGCTCAGTCTGTTGGGCGTCTGTCTTCAGCTGAGGTCATGATCCCAGAGTCCTCGGATCAAGCCCCGAGTCAGGCTCCTTGCTCAGTGGGGAGTCTCCTTCTCCCTCTCCCTCTGCTGCTCCTCCCACTTGTTCTTTCTTTCTCTCTCTCTCTCTCTCTCTCTCTCTCTCTCTCTGTCTTTCTCTCATACTCTCTCTCAAATAAAATCTTTAAAAAAAAGTTAAAATTTAAAAATTAAAAAAATATGGCTTTGGAATCAGACCTAAATCCAAATCCTAGATCTCCCACTTACTAGTCTTTGGGCAGGTTACTTAACCACTCTAAGTTTTAGTTTCCTCATCTAAGAAATGGGAATAAAAAATAGTATATCAAAGGCTGTTTTAAGTATGAAATAAGATAATGCACACCAAGTTCCTGGCATACATACATGTTTAGTAAAGAGAAATTATTTTCACATTATTCTACAGACAGAACTCCAGGGAACCAGGTACATTCTTTCCATGGTCGTTCTTACTCGCTCTGTAAATGCCTAGGGTTTTCCTATTTGAAAGTAGCTGAACTAAGTATTATTTTTAGTCTGGAACGTAGATTTTTTTCAGTCTGCTATAATTCCAACAAAAAGCTTTTCTCCACTTGCCTCTCTACTCCCACTAGCCATTCTACAAATTGTACTTTAGTGTTGCAAAGCTTTTGTAATTTTCCTTAAAGAAACATTAGTCCTCTTCACACTCCCGAGCAGAAACAAAGAGAATACAATGAGGAAACAGTCCCCCGTAAGCTGATCTGACATCTCCCAACCAAGTTTAACCACGAAAACAGTCTTTGCTGCATAGCATATAACCTTCTCCCGTGATTCTCCCTCAGTAATGTGGGGGTTGAAGAAAATGAACTACTGTCTCCTTCTGGACTTTTCCTTGCAATATTGATCAGGAGGAGGTGTTATACGTAAGCCCTTTGTGGGAATAGAGCCTTGAAATCAGTCATTACGGAAGCAGAGAAAACGGCTCCTCTAGCTTTAACTTAATACTCTCAGAAAAGATCACAGTTTAGAGATGTATTAAGTATGACAGAGACTTTGAGAAGCCAGGATTGGGTTGACTATTGTTCCCTGAAATCCAATACCTTCTAGGACAGATGGTGAAAATTCTGACTTGGATGTACCCCCAGAATTCTACTCCTAAAAATAGAATCTGAAGAGATTTGTATTGTTGTTAAAATCGAAGAGATACTAAAACTTCAAAAACAAGAGATAAAATGAAGATCCACCTAACATTGTCAATAGAGATAAACATTTTTAATTCTTTGGCGTACTTCTTTATATATGTATATATCACATGCATATATGTCTTCACATATATAAATATTTTATTTTAAATTATTTCATGCTTCATATGGTTGTGGATTCTGCTTTTTTACTTAGCATCCTGTCACAAATACATCACATATTTTGTATATAATATGCCTCCAACACATATTTCTTGGATGAAATAATACACACAAAGCACTTTGTCATGTCTTTAATATTCAATGCCTCTCAAAAGCATGAAATATTAAATATTCCTTCATATGACTATACCATAATTTAACTATCCTCTATTTATAGCTATTTCTAATTTTTTACTTTTAGATATAGCATTTGTTGAATTCTCTTACCTATAAATTATTATTTCTTTGAGATAGATGTCTACAAATCACAATAGTATGCAATTGAGTTTTTTAAAATTTTTTTTTAAATTGTATTTATTTATTGGAGAGAGAAAGAGAAAGAATGAGTAGGGGAGGGGCAGTGGGAGAAGCCGACTCGCTGCTGAACAGGTAGCCCGGTGTGAAACTCGATCCCAGGACCCTGACATCATGGCCTGAGCCGAAGGCAGACCCTTAACCAACTGAGCCACCCAGGCGCCCCAAAAAGAGCTTTGAAAGACATATCTTCCACCGGGCAGCCCCTCCAAAAAAGAAAAAAAAAACAAAACATTGTCCGATCATCTAACTATTGACTGTTACTGTAAGCCACAATGTTTGGCCCATGGCAGGGTGAAGCCCTCTTGAGGTTCTCGCCTCCCCCCTTAGTGCAGCACAAACACTTGCCTATCCAAAAGGGCTTTCTTCCACTGACGTCCCAGAGCCATCGCATATGCTGCCTGGAGAGAACGGTCACAAGGCTGCCCAGGTGACTACAAGGAAACAGACAGGAAGGACAGCGTCAGCGACAAAGAACCCAACGTTCCTGTTGATATGAAATTCAAAACAGAAGTCAGATAAGTTTAAAATATATAGAAACCAGAATTTGAATACTCTATTTTTTTTTTTTTTTACTTTAATGACTATCTGTAAGGTGGGATCGGTTATAGCAATGAAAGTGAGATTTTTTTTTTTAATACTATCTGGGCTGTAAAGCACAAGTTCAATAGGTTTTAATCATCTTTTTAGAAAAATCAGCAACTACCTATTTATAAAAGTTAATGTCAAAATACGACTCCTCTCACGGACAGTCTACCTCTAAATAGGCATAATTTTGACAAATAGCCAGTTAATTTGATCAGTAAGGTAAGAAAATACAACGAGCCTAAAAGGCATTGGGTTCAGGGAGGCAGGGAGTCCCATCGGGTAAACTATTCAAGTAAAATTACTTAAGGCCTACATTTTGCGCTTGGTGTATTTAATCAAAAAGCCTAATAATTGTGACCTTTTGATCATACTCAATGAAATGAGCATGGTCTCACTGTCAGAACTTCATAAATGGTATAGAAGTTAAAGCATGTGTTCCTATAAACATCTATAAATATTTCCCCCCAAAGAGAATTGCTTTTATGTTTAAAGTGTATAGCATAATGACTTGACTTACCTGTATTGTGAAATGATTACCACGATAAGTTTAGTTAGCATCCATCATTTCATTTAAATATCAAAAAAAGGAAAGAAAAACAATTGTTTTCCTTGTGATGACAACTCTTGGGATTTACTCTCTAACTTTCAAATATTCCATAGAGCAGTGTTAGCTATATTCATCGCACTGTAAGTTACACCCCAGGACTGAATTATCTTATAATCGAAAGGTAGTACCTTTGACCACTTCCATCCAATTATCCCACTCCATATCTTCTTCTTCTTCTTTTTTTTTTTTCACTATAGAAAGTCTCAAACAAAAAACAAAGTCACCATGACCTTGCCTGGTGTCAAAATATTAATATTAAATATTAATCCATTGCTATTTTATTCATTTGCCTGTCTTTCCAAATTTCTAGATTCACTTCTGCTTGTCCAGATTACATAGAGTGAGCATAATTTATCGATTTCTTAATGATTCTTTTCCCCACTCAAACCAGTATTTTATTGTTCTATCCTGCAGTGATGATCTCTAGGACTTCTGAGATCCGTTAGTCTCTTTACCCTTTCTCTGAATGTCCTCAGGCTGCTGGATTTGGGTCTTGTGACTGGGCTCTGACCTCATTATTTACTGTCATCTCCTGTCTGACAGTAACAACAGGTCTGCGAGCACGACTTCTTCCCTTCCTCTCACATCCAATATGGTAATTCTCAAGTGCTTAGGGTTTGGGACTCAGAATACCAAATGTGTGTGATATGTAGGCTGCGGGAAGGCTTGAGGGGCTGCGTCAGTCACTACGGGGCATTGAACAGAGCACAGGAGATCTGAGTTCTCATCCTGCTCTGGCCCTAACTCCTTTTTGGCTGTAACTGAAACCTCACCTTCATCATTAGGAAGTAACAGAATTTATTCAAGGATATTTAACATCTCCTCCCGCTTTAAGATTCTTGAAACTATTGTGAAAACGGACTTTGTAAAATCCATTTTAGCTGGTCAAGTACAAATCTGATTTCTTTTTTGTCTCTCCAAGAAGCAAAAAAGTCAAAAAGAGCAAGGTGGGAAGATAGCTGTGTTTAGGACAGGTAACATGCTAGACCATAGTTACTTATAAAAGAAACATTTAGGTACTGGTATGTTGATTATTTTACAAAAATGTTCCTTTTCCTTTGTGCCCGTATACATACCAAATAGTGTGAACATTACCTACACAGACGTGTATATAGAGAGATATAAAAATAAAATCTAGAAACACATAAATAAAAATCTTTGGATAGCTCTGAAATTTGAAGGCATTCAAAGTGTTGTAATAAAAACAGAAACATTATTTTTTTCTAGTTAAAGAAATAAACATCTCCTTCTTTGAAATGTTTTGATCAAGTATAGATGTATTTCAGAGTAACTCTTTAAGGCCCGGCCAGCGGGGGTTCCAGACACTGCTGTGGGAAAACAAAATGGCTTTCTAGATAATGATTTATAATAATAGAATTACCAAACGTACAATGACTGCCTAAGGAAATGAGCAGATGAGATTACAATATGTAAATTCAAGAAAATACCTAATCTAGAGTCTAGCTCCTCTGGGTTGGAAAAATAATAAAACACCAATGGAGAGGAAAGGAGATTGGAGATAAAGATTGAGTTGAGTTAGCAATCTGATTAGGGACAAGGAGGAAAACAAAATTTGCTGTTCTTCTTGAAACATAGGTGTTGCAAATGACCCTCTGTAAAGGATCACCAGGGAAGAGAGCCCCAGGAAACACAGCCCAAAACTGAATAACGACCCCTGATACCAAGTCAAAAAATACAAATACTAATATTAAGTCTAATTAGAAAATCTAAGACCATCTCCTAAAATTAATTCATGAGAAGGTAAATTTCTAGGTTGTGAAGTGCTGAAACTATAAATTTTATATCATAGGAGAAATGGATAATTCCAGAATACTTATTTTTCTTCCTTTTAATATGTTTTTCAATTTTTTTAAATTTTAATTCCAGTGTTGTTAATATACAGAGCTATCTTAGATTCAGGTGTATGATACAGTGAAGAATACGTTTTTAAGACAAAGATGATGCTGAAAGGCATTGGGTCCAGGGAGGCAGGGAGTCCCATCGGGTAAATATAAACACATTTAATGGCAGAGGAGATCTTGGGGTTCAGAGAAAAACTACCAAAGAGGTGGCCCTGCTGTCCAAAAAATATTTCTTTTAGAATGACTGAACCAAAGGGGTATGGAGATCTTGCCTTTTTCCTTTCAGCTTGCTTTTAACTTCCTGCTAGACATTTTTTGAAATGTCTATAATTAGTATTAACTGTTCTTGGGGTAGTCATTCTTATTCTTTTAAAATGTGATGCATATTCATCTTTACCTCTCTTACACACATCCTGGAATGCCACTAGAAATGCTATTTGGTAGATGTTTTAAGTTCTGGATCAACCTAGTTAACAGATAAAGTATAATTTGGAAGAGTTTTATTACTGATAGATATATAGTCTCTTTCCAAAATATGATGGAAAAACTCCAATTGTCCCTAAAAACTTTTTTTGTTCTGAAAGTTTTCTCAATTTTATATCTCAAAAGAAATCACAGTTCTAGAGCTTAAAATAATTCCCTGAGACTAGAGTTCACCAAAATAACTTCAAAGTAATATGAACAAATTACTTCTGAACCCACTTATAATACCATGTTTGATCTACTAGATTGTGATCTTTAATACCCTGGAATTAATATGGGAGATGGAAATTTTCCATCACTACTATAATAGATTTCATACTAGTTATTCTAGCACAAAATATCCTTCTATTTGTACTATTTCTTAATACCCTTTATGTTTTCAAATATACGATCAACAAATACAGCTTGTAACTCAAATTATTTACATCTAGGTCTAGAGACATCAACTCAATGAAGGCTAAATGCTGCCATTTAGATTTAGTGACTTCCACTTTTTTTTTCCAAAGATTTATTTATTTATTTATTTATTTTGAGAGAGAGAGAGAGCACGCACACAGGGGGAGGGCACAGGGAGCAAGAGAATCTCAAGGAGACTCCCCAATGAGCAGAAGCCTGTTGTCTTGACCCTGAGACCACCACCACAAAATCACCACCTGAGCTGAAACTAAGAGTCCAATGCTCAACCCACTGAACCACCCTAGCGCCCCACTGACTTTCACATTCTTAATAGAGCTTGGTGAGAAGGAGATGTGGGAAGGAATCAGTCAGGATTGTATGACATCTTACTGACATAAAATGCAGGTTTTAAAGACTTGCCATAGGGGCGCCTGGGAGGCTCAGTCGGTTAAGCGTCTGCCTTTGTTCAGCTCAGGTCATGAACCCAGGGTCCTAGGACTGAGTCCCGCAATGGGTTCCCTGCTCAGTGGGGAGCCTGCTTCTCCCTCTCCCCCTGTTCATGCTCCCTCTCCCACTCTCTCTGTCTCAAATAAACTAAAAAAAATCTTTAATAAAGATGCCATATAGGACAGCTGTATCTGGAGGGAGATGGTGTCAATTTCTCTGAAGCTCACTGATGAATGAAGAATGATTTAGTTATTGGGCTATGGGGCCAATATTGGCAGATAATACTTTAAGATACAGTCTGGCCTAGATATTTCCAGTACAGTAAGTGTCCAAACAAATATTTGCTGAATGAAAGAATTTATAAACTAAGAAGCTGATCATATCTTAAGTTTGCTATGAACGGTTACTTTGATTCTGATCCAAAAGAAACTTAGGGTCTATAATTTAATAAAAATTGCAGTGTGTCTTTGCTGTGAATGATATAAAATACCCATACATAGCTTTGAAGCCTACTTTAGGTCAGTTCAACACAAGGCTAACTTAGGTGTGCATCTCAATTCACCTGAGACGAGACAGCCGCATTCCTTATGAAGCTATTTTGGAGAGTATAATAGAAATGAAGCCCACAAGCAAGTGATTTTATTTTCCCAAATCTCTTCTGTTTTATCTGTAGAATATAGATAATAATACATGTTTCCCTCAAAGAAGTGATGGGAGGATCAAATAAGCTAGCATAGGTGAAAGAATTCTGTAAAGTATATAGTGTAATATAAAAGGAAGGCGTTATTGGCAAGGAGGCGTGTAGAACTAGGTCAGGCTACTGTAAAAGGGTCAGGGTGTAAACATGCTTAAACCCAAGTTGCAGACGAGATCTTGGGTCAAATGCAGGAGGAAGTAGCTAGACTTTTAAATTAATCTGAGCCTCAAGTTTATTATTGGGATGAGGGAATTGCATAACATTAATAGACTTATGACAAGATTAATAGATGCATAACTAGTCTTCCTACTCTTTGTACTCACCAGTAAAAACCAGCTTCAATTAGATGGATCAATAAAATAAAAAACATATTGGGGGAATAATGTAGGCTGGTCACCAGGAAGCTATCAATATTATTACAAATTGCCATGATTTCAAAAGAAATGAGTTTTGACGTCAAAAAGCGAGAAGACCATAGTATCAGAGTAAAGAACTGTCCTTCTAAGAAAAGATACTTGGTGACCTGGGGTCAACATTGATGAAGGGACGGAAAGATATCGCTTGGTACATGTTGTCTTTACTTTTCTCTTAACGTGAAGAAGCAATTAGAGCTCATTACAGGCCAGCAGAGCTACCTGCAGTGTCCTCTGAGAACCCCTGAGAGAGGAACAATAAGGCCGCCTTCGGAGCTGAGGGGTTCTGTCGCTCTGTCCACCTGCATCTGACCAATAAATCCCAGCAGCAATTTGATCAGGGTAACCCTGGACAGAGCAGTTATACTCTGTACTCCCCTCAGCTTTGCTAGTATAGACCCAATACCCTCCTCTTCGTGACATGTTGCAATCTTCCCCTTGCTAAATCAGAGAGCTTACATTCCGTGCCAGAGCCCTTTCCTTAAGAAGGAATAAAGATCCATACCACTCCTCCTACTTGAGCTGTCAATGCATTAAGACAAATTTTAAATAAAAGTAGGCCCCCCATTATTTGGGTGGAAGAATGTCTTCATATCCTGTAACGTACAGCAATAGGGAATACATGTATTTAAACAACAATTATTTATAAAATTAAAAGAAATAGTTTACCTTACTTTATACCACCCGCTCATCAACAGAAGCCTGAAAGCACTGATTGAACTCCATAATACTCTTACTTAGGACATGAAATATATCAGTGAAAAAATGGCGGTTGATTTGACTAGTTTTTAAAAAGACTTAAAATATATTCTCTAAAGATTTTATTTATTCCTTTGAGAGAGAGAGAGAGAGAGAGAGAGAGAGAGAGAAGGAGGCTCCCCACTGAGCATGGGGCTCCATCCCAGGATGCTGGGATCATGACCCAAGCTGAGGGCAGACGCTTAACTGACTGAGCCACCAAAGCACCACAGACTTTTAAAATATTTCATTAGCTCTTTAAAAATCTGGTTATGGGGTGCCTGGGTGGCACAATTGGTTGAGTGTGTAACTCTTGGTTGTGGCTCAGCTGGTGATCTCAGGCTGGTGGGGTCAGGCCCAGAGTGGGGCTCTGCACTCAATGCAAATTCTGCTTAAGAGTCTCTCTCCGTCTCCCTGTGTTCCTCCCCATCCTACCTCCTCTCTCTCTCTCTCTCAAATAAATAAATCAATCTTAAAAAAAATAAAAATAAAAATCTAGTCATAGTTTACATACAATCAGATGTATACATTTTAAGTATCCAATTCAATGAATTTTGACAATTGTATATATCCATGTAACAAGTACTCAGAGCAGGATGTGAAACATCTTCATCACTCTAGAGTCTTACCTCATTCTACTTTTTAGTCACCCTACAATCCCTACCAGGGAAAACTGCTGGTGCGTTTTTTATTATTATGATTTCTAACACCAGCTGATGAATTAGTCTTTCCTATTCATATAAATGAGATCATATAATATGCATTCTTTGATGTTGGGTGGCTTTCTCTTTACATGTTTTTGAGATTTATTCACCTTGTTGGAGGTTTTAGTAGTTCATTCCATTTTTATCATTCATAAAATAATTTATCAGAAAAAGAATATTTAACTATTTCCTTGTTGATGGAAAAAATATAAAGAACACATAAATCAACAACAAAAAGACAAACAACCTAAACTATTATTATTATTGTTTAATATTTTATGCATTTATTTGAGAGAGAGAGAGAACATGAGCAAGGGGAGGCAGAGGGAGAAGTAGACTCCTCGCTGAGCAGGGAGCCCGATGCAGGGCTCCATCCCAGGACCCTGGGATCATGACCCAAGCTGAAGGCACATGCGTAACCAACTGAGCCACTGAGCACTCAACTGACTGAGTTGAACCTTTTAAAAAAAGGGTGCTATAAAATTCTTGTGAATGTCTTCTTTAAATATTTTTTTAAGTTTTTTTTATTTAAGGAATCTCTACACCCAACGTGGGGCTTGAACTCATGACCCCAAGATCAAGAGTCCCATGCTCCTCCAACTGAGCCACCCCTTTAGTATAATTTTTTTTAGCATAATTTTTTATCTGTCAGGAAAATACCGAGGAGTAGAGATGCTAAGCCAGACGATAAGTGTACGCGACTTTATTTTAAAAACTGCCAGACAGCTCTACAAAGCAGTTGTACCATTTTCCACTTCCACCAGCATAAATGAGAACTCCATTTGGTGCTGCCAGTCTTGGTCATTTTATACTGGGTGTGAAGGGGTACTTCACTGTGGTTTTCATTTGCGCTTCCCTGATGTCTACTGGCGTTACATCTTTTCATGCACTTACCAACCAATAATTTATCTTTTCTCGTGAAGTTTCCAAGTCATTTGCTATTTTTTTAAATCAGGTTGTCTTTTTGTCACTGGGTGATAGGAATAGTTTGTATTTTCTGGATTTGAGACTGAGATCAGCTGGACAATTAGGAGCTTTGCCAAATGTGATTCACCCTTTCGCTTTCTTGATGGTGTTTTTAGATAAGCATAACTGTTGGAATTTGGTGAAGTCCAAGGTCTGACTGCTCTTTACCAGGGACTTCTCTGGTCTCCATATCCGCCATGGGGCATATTAGTCTAATTGCATTGTTCTGGATAATACGCAGGTGGGCAAAAAGGGGGAGGGTTAGGGTTAGGGGATAGGTATGTATACATACCTCCAGGTATGTATGTAGGTGGGTAAGTAGGTAGGTATTTATCTAGTCCTTCTGGGCTAAATTTTGTTGTCATGATTTGACAAGTCATCCTTCACTAAGTGTTCCGTTTACCACCGACCCTCTGTCCAACTTGTCTGGTTTCATAATCATCATGGCTTCTGACATTGTCGCAAGTCGGATGCTATAAGACCCAATTGCTACATATTTTCAAATTAGCAGGCAGGAATCCCTACTTAGTTTAAAAAAAAAAAAGAAAAGATAGACCCCGCAAAACTGCTGACCCAGAGAAATTCCTCTGACTTTCTCCAAAAGACCAAAAGAAGCTAGAACACAGACTTTCAGCCACAGCACGGTTTTCATAGAGAGATACATCATGACACATTATTGAGGTCAACCTCCAATCCATTCTGCGCTACAGAACTCTCCTGGGGGTTCCTAGAACAAAACCAAGTGGTTATTAGACCCTCAACGCTCCAATGAACACAGCAACCCTGCAACTGCATGAGAAAACAGAAAGAGTATGGAAAAAAAGTTACTTAATGTGAAAGAGGGTTCTTACTGTTCCTCGCAGGCTCGGGCAGCTGTGGTCCAGG
This sequence comes from Spilogale gracilis, assembly GCA_004023965.1. Lineage (NCBI taxonomy): Eukaryota > Metazoa > Chordata > Mammalia > Carnivora > Mephitidae > Spilogale > Spilogale gracilis. Next base: position 17,055 of record PITA01002761.1, on the reverse strand, counting down.
TTCCTTTCCGCTCTGTGACCAGGGAGTGGCAGTACCCTGAGTGATACCTCCAGCCAGCTGGGCAGGATTTACCTTCCACCTCCTGGAAAACAATTGTCCGTATCCACATCAGAGTGGTCTTTACCCTCTAGAGTCTGCTTTCGGCATAGAGTCCCTGAGTCCCCTAACTGGACTAGAGAAGCTCGGTCACCAGAAAGCGCGTCAGCCTTTATCCCAGTTCTCCACCTCGAGGGACATGATGGGTTTTCACAGAAAACACCGCTGAAGTCAGCACTCTCAATTTTACACTTCGGACATTCTGATGATTTAAGAAAATGAGTAAATACCTTCTTAAATTGTATAGATTAATGAACGTGTTTTGTAATTTGTAAGACACCCCTTTTGCCCTATTTTCCTCTTCACTTTCAAAGCAGAACGAGGGCAGGAGGATGTAGCCTGAGTCATCAGATCACTTCGTGTCTATCAGCTTATCACAGAACATAATACAGGCCGGGAACCTTCACTGCTCCGCCCATGCCCCACCTCGGTTTGGGGCGCCAAGCTTTCCAGGCAATTTCATCACACTCATACAGCTCGCAGAGGTTTTCTTAGAAGTGGAAAAGTCCCTTTAATTCCAGGGTGCAGCTCTTTGGAAAGAAGGGCAATGGGTCCTATGGGAGGGCGAGGTGATGTAGATTTCCCATCAGCGGATCGCACGTTCACCCCCTTCAGGTCTTCATTTGTTAGACAGCGTTTGTGTTCAGCAAACGATCCCCAAGCCTGAAGGCTGTTTTAAGGCCCAGCAAACAGCTTGTTGTAAGTTGAATAGGGAGTAAAAAGATTGTCCTACCTGTCTGGGGAGGTGGAAGTCAGTTGTGGATTCCACTTTATCTGCCACTCTGCTTGTCTTTTGTGTCTGGCTCATAATGGATACTTGGGCCTTGCTCTTGTGAGATGGGGAACGGTCTTCCTCCAGCTGCAGGGAAACCATTCTGTGGTACTGGAGGAAACCAGAAAACAACAATAAAGAGAAAGCAAACACCCAGACAACAAACAAAAATGTTTGTTGGAAAAATGAGCAATTATTGGGTTAATGTGGAAAGATAAAAGGTTTTCTTTTTTTCTTGTTTCTGACTTCCCAAGACTTGAAAACGAATGTCAAAACAGGCTCTTAAAAGAAACACGTAAATACAGAAGATATTAAAAAAAATTAGTTTCACTAAATACTTTGTATCCATAAATACAAGAAATTTAGCAGCTCTCAGACGATGCTTACTTTATAGATGATGTCGGTTGCATTTCTATAAACAGAGAATGGAAGGACCTGAAATCAACAACATACAGAACATGAACAAAATTAGCTTGAATAATAACTAGGAACCCTCTCAGTAAGATCTTGTTGGTGTCGAAAAAAATCTTAAAACGTATGTTACTTGAGACTTCCACGCCCAAATCATTAGAATTTTTAAAATCACTAGACTTAATCACAACTTACCAGTGTTGATTCATACATTCATGGTTTCAGTTATGGAGAAAAGACATCCTTATTTATAGTATACAGGGGTCCAAGAAAACCTACACACACACACACACACACACTCACACGCATGCACACGCACATGCACACACGCTCATGAGTGTGTGCCTAATTAGAATTCTGTGTTAATAAGGTCAAAGCCACGGTTTCCACACCCAAGCAGATCACTTCATCTCATTCTGTTCCTGGGTCACTGGTTAGCCCTTATCTAACAAAAGGAACCAAAACAGAAATCATATTGATGAATCAGCACAACCATCACCTCAATTAGTACGCATTAAGGAAGTGGCATTATAATATCTGCATACAAAAGGCACTGCATGGGGTGCCTGGCTGGCTTAGTCAGTAGAGCATCAGACTCTTAATCTCAGGGTCCTGAGTTCGAGCCCCATGATGGGTATAGAGATTACTTAAAAATAAAATCTTAAAGAAAAAGGGATCGAGTGCTTGTGCAAAGAATCATGACTCCCATGCACTACGCAAATCAGCTTCGTCAGTGTTTTAGAATATTTATTATTTTTTTATTATTTTACAATGTCCTTCAATCCTCAGATCCCAGAAGTTTCCCATTCTTACCATTTTGCCATTCCCTCGGGCCCTAAGCTTCATAAGAGAAAGATCTGGAGACTCAAAACCCTGTCGGGTGTCTCCTCTCGTGATTGCCGGCCTCTTGGAAGATGGAAGGGGTCTTCTTCCCAGATGAAAGGAACCGGAAGTGGTAGGCGAGGAAGACCCCCGGGGCAGCGGGGGCCGAATGCCCTTCTCCTGTGCATCGTGCTTGTTGGGGCTGAACGAATATGAAGGTCGGCACCGTCCTGGGGACATAAATGGTGGCAGGTCAGTGCATTCTACACCAATAGGTAAGCTCAGCCCCTGCAGCAGCTTGGAGTTAAACTTAGCTGGTTTCCCCTCAGATGTTCCCTCTTTGCCATTTGCCAGACCTTACTCTTCCCCCTTTGCCGTGCAGAGGAGCTGGGCCCTTCTGCATTTCTAAGGGGTGGTTTTAAAGTCACGAAATCGATTTCACAAACCACAAACGAACACCACTGTCATGATTTTATAATCAGACCATGCACTGGGGAAGCTGCCTCACTTCTCCTCATGTTACAGCATTCCTCAGGTTTATTCGCTGATCAAGGATCAGTCCGTAAGCACGGCAACGTGCCCAGCCTCTCCTAGGTCTCCCAGAGGTAGACATGGGACTCGTTCAAAGAAGCAAAATCAAGTAACAGTTACAAAAAAATTAGCATTCAACTGTTACAGAACAAAGAGCCAGAAAATTGTAATGGAACTACATCTATTGGAATTATTTCCAATTAATATGACAAAAATCTAATACCAAGACCCTCACCTGGCTACTTTGTACTTCATGTGCAAAGTGTGTATTTCATGTATTTTAGGTACTTACTGTGACCGGAAAGTTCTACTGAAAAAGAAACCAATTTGGCCCTAAAGGTGATGGGGGAAGATGTTGTGGAAATATGAGTGTCATAAAGGCAAGAGGATAGTGTTTATTTTCAGTATAGGAAAGAGGTGACAGTGGGTCTCAGGTGGGGAAACACTACGTGGCAAGTGTAGAAGCTGGGGTCTAAGTCTGGGTGTCGTAACCGTACACTTGTTGAATACTAACCACACACCTAAGTGGAAAGTATGTGGCAGAAAAAAGATATCAGAGCCCCAAGGACTGTGCTTGGAGTTTATTTTGTTTAGTTCACAGGCTGTCCTTTTACGTACACTATCCAGGACCTACTTGGCTCCGCAACCAAGGTTAGTCATTAATATTCCCGAGCTGCTCCCGGACACCCCTGCCAGCTGTATATTTCACGTCAAATTTTCTCCAATTCCTTCCTCTCTTAGAATTTCCTGGTCACACCACAGTGGGGGTTCAGATTTGAGGCATTAAGAGCTCTCTTTAACAGAGGAAGATAATTACAGCCCTACAGATTCTGGGGGAAAATAATTGTGGATAGATTCTCACCAACATTGTCTCCCCCTCGGTGAGAACAACAAACGGGTATTGGGGGGGGGGACCACAACCACGCCACTGACTTGTTGCTTTTCTCAAGTACTAGTTCTTAGCAGGAGGAAAACCACATGAAGCAGAAAGCAGGATAAAGGGCATGCAGCATGGCTGAGGTTGCTTTCCTGACAAGAAATTAAGCATTTTGATTTGAAGGCATTATCAAGCATGTTGGCTGTTAAAAGCAAGCAGCTAGAGCGCCAGGACCGCTCCTGATTTCAAGATGAGGATCAAAAGAATACCTCCTTTTGAGTCCAAAATTTTCACTGCAGTGTTTGTCTTTGTGCCAAGAACCGCATTCACGGGGGAGTTCAGAATTACTTCAAAGGCCTCGTCGTCTTCCTCTAATCCGTCATAGGTAATTGCTATATTCCACATCTTGGTTGACATTCCTACAAGAAGTAAACATTTTAATTACTCTTTAATTGCTATTTCAATCACCTAGGTGTCAGAGAAATATATTAATTAACATGTCTACAGCTAGGCGGCAAGAGCCTGAGTGAGCCATTGTACTCCGAGCAGCCTGCCCCCGTCCTGCTGTTCTCCCAAATCATATTAAAAGACCACATTTGATTCTGGACAATGATGATTCCGTTTCAATGCAAACACTGTAACAAAAAAGTAAGCTACATTATGGATGAACAACAACAAAAAAAGAGGAGATGAGATCTAAGACTTAGTCCCCGCAACCCACCTGCCTCTTCTCTCCTTAAGAATAAACAAGTACGGCAATCTTAAAATCTTAATAGTTTCAAAAATCTTAAGAGGTTGGTATGGTTAAAAGTGATTATTGGAGGGTTCTTCACGTTATTCATGGAACCCTTGAAATGACTGATTTCCAGACAGCTGCCTCAATCGGCTATTGACTTCCTGAGATCCTTCTAGCCCACAAATGCTTTTTCTAATGATGTCATGCTAAGTATCTGATATCTTCCTCAAGAAAACTTATGAGCTGAGGGTTTTTAGAAATGGACGGGACACACACACCCTTTTTTTTCTCTTTCTGTCTGCCTCTGCTCATGGAGTTACGATCAAGTTTGGTATGGCAACTTTGTGAACTTAATACCCCACTGTTCTGATGTTACAAACATAGCCCCAGGCCTTCCATCACAGCAAAGATCGGTTGCAAAGCAACCCCAGAAGCACACAATATCAAAGCTGGAAGAAACTTGTGAGACTGTCTGATCCTGACTCGTTTCCATGATGAGGATTACAGGATAGCCCCCTCAGTTTATTTAGAAGGGAACATGGTGGAAGGGAAAAAAAAAGAAGAGGGAAAAGGAGGAGGAGGAGGAGGAGGAGGAGGAGGAGGAAAAGGAGGAAGAGGAGGAGGAGGAGGAGGAGGAGCAAAGGGAGGAGGAGGTAATTGCTATATTCCACAGAAGAAGAACAACAACAAGAACAACAATAACAACAACAACAACTGTTTAGTGGAGAAAGAAGGTTCAAGCTTAAGGGGAAAAAAGATAATAAATGTATGGTTTAGTTTTCTAGGACTCTTGAAAACTTTTATTCCCTGGGCGCCTGGGTGGCTCAGTGGGTTAAAGCCTCTGCCTTCAGCTCAGGTCATGATCTCAGGGTCCTGGGATCGAGGCCCGCATCGGGCTCTCTCCTCAGCAGGGAGCCTGCTTCCTCCTCTCTCTGTGTCAAATAAGTAAATAAAATGTTTTACAAAAAAGAAAAGAAAAGAAAACTTTTACTCCCTGGCTCTTAAGGGACTTTTATTCCCGTCAGCCCATTGGTAGAAGTTGTCACGCATTTTCCCCTAGCCTTCTCATCTGAAAATCTGGATTCCTTTCTCCCTGCACTTTGTTTGCTGCCGATGTATGCCTCTTGATTGTGCCATGTATATGACAGTCTCCTTTTTGAAGATGCGTCACATACAGATGTCATGATCTAATCAGTGTTTCCTCAATCCCCCACAGAATCCACTGGAAAGATGAAACTGGTCACTTATCCTACCCCTGGCTGCACTTGGAGGGAAAAAAATTAAGTGTGGTTGAAATAATTTTATTAAAAAAAAAAAACAGGCTGACAGCTGGGTTGTTAAGCTTTCAGAATGAACTGAATCCATAAATCAATTACTTCCCTAGTCTTTGCAAAAACAGAAGCTGAAACACCTAACATGAAATGCTATCAGATAATTCCCACCTGTTGGGTGGATGGATCAACCCATCAAAATACACATTTTGTATCTATTCCATACTTATCTTTGCTTTAGATGCTGTGCAGAAAGCCAGAGTTCTAACACCAACACGCCCTGACATAAAGGAATTTAAAACCTCTTTGAAGAGACAAGATGCAAATACCAGAAAAAACCACTCTGCAAGGCTCTGTATGATTTAGCTGCCAAAAGATACAGATGAGATGGTGAATACTCTATGTATGTGGGCTCCGGAGCTGGGAGGTTTAGCGGGGGAAGGAGTGGGAAAACAGCATACATAAGCAAAGGCAAGAAGGGAGAGGAGCAAAGGCCTTGAACAAGGAAGGCTGAGCAAATGCCCCGGCTGGAACAGAGCTCACCCCAGGGATCAGGAGATGGTAAAAAAGCAAAAGCAGGGGCACGTAGGTGGCTCAGTTGGTTAAGCGTCTGCCTTCAGCTCAGGTCATGATCCTAGAGTCCCAGGATCGAGCCCAGCATCCAGCTGCCTGTGGGTTCCCTGCTCAGCAGGAAGCCTGCTTCTCCCTCTCTCATCTCCCTTGTTTGTGTTCCTTCTCTAGCTGTGTTTCTATCAAATAAATTAAAAAATAAATAAATAAATAAATAAATAAATAAATAAATAAAATCTTTAAAAATATTAAGCATTATTCAAATAAAACTCCAATTAAAAAAAATCCAAGCCCCAACCGATTGCCCTCTTACCATTAAAAATCATTTTTCAAAAAATTACAGTCCCCCCTCTTCCTACTCCCCCAAAGTAAAGTTTTTCTAAGACTTTATGGAGTAGAACCAGATGGTTAGAGCAAATTTCATCTAAGTACTTTCTGATTGGTTTGCTTGCGTTTCAGTTTTGTTTCTGTGCGTACCAGGTGTGCATATAGTTAATGAGATTGGAAGTAAGAACTTTCTGGGTTTTTCTTTTTCCTTCCTCTCCCATTTTCAAGGTGCAAAGTAGTCGTTAAATCACTGAGATTATAAGCAATTTCGGAAGGCTTGAACCGGCCTCCTGTTTCCATAAAACAAAAGGTGCTGACGAGAAGGTGTCACTTTATGCAGACATAGCCCACTTTACAGAGTAGGTCAATTACTGGATATTTTCCTGCAAAGCAGATTTCACAATACTGAGAGCCATTTCCTCAATGTTTTTGAGTAAATGCCATGTTAGAGATCTGTTCCTTTGGAAAACATTTTGACTCTTAGGAATGATTTAGTCTCAATTAAGAAAGCAGCAAACCTTTCAAGAACACATATTTAAAAGGAAAACAATCATTTTCTTAAGAATATTTACACTTCAAATCAATCAGTCACAATAGCTGAATGCAAAGCAGGGAGGATTAGTTTGGGGTTCAGTATAATGACAGCAAGGCATAGCTCACTAGATAGAGAAGTCACCCGTTTCTCCCTAGTGCCCTCCACAAAGTTCTCAAACCTTAGAATAGCCCACTCTCTTTAATTTCTCACTCTGTTTCTTCACCCATCAAGGAGGCTGTGTTTATAAAGAAACAGACTGCTTTGGGCAAAAGCAGTGGGGATGGGGGTGGGGACACCAGGCCCAGAAGAAGCAAGGATTAGTAATGTGGGCGTCAATAAACACCGACAGGACCTGTGGACAGAGGGAACTTTAACATACTCCAAACTAAGACTTCAGTTTATGAAACCATTTCCAGCTAGTCAATTCCGAACCAGCAAGCAGGTAAGTATTGTCTCTTTTTAACTTATAAGATTTTTTTTCTTAAGATGACCAGTTAGAGCCTCCGGAAGTCATCAGTATCTACCCAAAATAGCATGTAAACTCTTATAGACAAATCGGTCTTTGTCTTATCCCGTGGAACCTCATACAGGTGGATTTCAGAGCTTCCTGGTGCCCACAACAACCTGTGGGTAAACATCAAATACGTTACGGACACAGCTCTTCTACAAAGTAGGTCATTTTAGGAAGAAACTTACACGAGACAGAAACGTAAAGATCCCAGGAAGGAAGCCAATCATAATATTTGGGTAATTTCATGTCAAATTTAAGGTTCACTGTTATAGGTTGAATTGGATACTCAAAACCTGTACACTGAGATCCTAATTTCTAGGACTTCAGAATGTGGCCTTCTAAATACGGTCACCACAGAAGTGACTGGTTAAGTCATACTAGAGAGGGCCGCTAATGCTTTATGACTGGTGTCTTTATAAAAAGGGGAAATTTGGACACACACACACACACACACAAGAAAGCCATGTGGGGACAAGGGCAGGACTGGTGGAGATATAGAAGAAGCCAAGGCATGCCGAAGATTCCAGCAAATCGCCAGAGCATGGAAAACAGGCATGGAACAGATTCCGTCTCTCAGCCCCCGGAAGGAATCAACCCTGCTGCCCCCCGGATCTTGAACTTATAACCTCCAGAACTGTGAGAAAATACATTTCTGTTTTTAAGCTCTTGGGTTTGTGATATTTGGTGAGGGCAACCTGAGCAAACTAAACTAGTCCCAAAGCATCATGTTACTCGTGGTGAAGGGCAGAAAGGCATTTCTTTTCTATGTTTACTATGAAGGTCGTCAATTTTGAAATGTCGATAATACTTAGGCTACTCTGTTCTGCCTTTGCTTGAACCATCAGGTGTCAGTGACCAACAACGGCAAGAGTTGTGACTTGGAGGAATGTTCTCAGAGTGTAGAACACCTCCTCCGTAGAAGAGCACAAAGCCACAAGCCTAGGCTGCTCTGCAAGGCCTTTTCTATTTGCCCCCAGACAGGTGACTCAGGTCCATCCCAGACCAGAGGGAAAGAAAGAACAATGAAGGAGAGCCTATCTGAACCTTCAACAGAAGCCAGGGAAGGAAGGTGTGGCTCCAGCCTCAGTTATCAGGCCCAGTTCCTCAAAAGTGTGTTGTTGGTCCTTCACCCTAATGTCCCCTCCTCCTCCTTCTTCTACTCACTCAGAATACCCTCTCCTCTGGGAAGGCTTCCAGGATTCCCCTTAGCCAGAACAATGCCTCATCTTTTGGGTCTCAATGTACTCAGTGAGTTGTTTTCATGTGTCTATTTCCCACATGATAGAACACTTTTGAGAGTAGTCACCATACTTTTATTTTTTTAATGTTTTATTTATTTATTTGACAGGGAGATAGATGGCACAAGTAGGCAGAGAGGCAGACAGAGAAGGAGAAGCAGGTTCCCCGCTGAGCAGGGAGCCTGCTGCGGAACTCAATCCCAGGACCCTGGCATCATGACCTGAGCTGAAGGCAGCCACCCAGGCACCCCAGCACCATACTTTTATATTACCTTTTGCACCGGCAATTTTTTTTTCCGCAGACTTAAAGCAAAAGATGTGCTATCTAATTAATCTTCCCAGGAATCTCATTTCAACCTATTCCAAGAGAAAGCATTTAGAAATAGCCTCATGCAGATATGACTTTCTGAAAATTTCCATCAAAGTATGAGGCAATTAAATCAGCTCAGCTTTATGTCAGGGTTAATTTTTTATTTGATTTTTGTTTTGTTTCGCCTTTGGGTGTTTTGTTTTGTTTTGTTTTGTTTGAGAAGGGGGGAAGGAGAGAGGGAGAGAGAGAATCTTAAGCAGACTCCATGCCCAATGTGGAGCCCAATGTGGGGTTCAATTTCACAATCCTGAGATCATGACCTGAACCAAAAATGAAAGTCGGATGCTTAATTGACTGAGCCACCCAGGTGTCCCCAAATAATTTTTTAGTTGACACCCTTTTCTGGATTTTTTGGATGTTTGCTTTGATATTTTATATTTATTTGTTAAGAGCTTTCTTCTCATTTTAAATAAATATTCACTTGCAACAAAGTGAAATATGAGGGACAAAAACTCACATCCAAACTGATCTCTCGTAGAGTGGCTCAAGTAGGTCTCCATGATCGCCACACATTCTAACAAAAACAGAAAACAAACTGCAGACACGAAACGTACCTGGGTCAAACTGAACCAGTTTAGATGGAGTCAGAGTGAAGTCTTTCCCAGCTGTAGCTGACACTTGCTTGACCTTAAGAAGAACAAAATGACCTTTTTTAATAAAAATATTATTTTTAAGAAAGAAACATCTAGACTAGTATCACAATAAATTAAACTCCTGCCTTTTTTTTTTTTTTTTTTTAAAGAGGCTCTATACCCAACAACCCAACATGGGGCTTGAACTCATGACTCCAAGATCAAGAGTTGCATGCTTTACTGACTGATCCATCTAGACACCCTAGATTCATGTTCTTAAGTCTGTTTTTTTTTAATATTCAATTTATTTATTTGAGAGAGTGAGAGAGAGCATGAGAGGGGAGAAGGTCAGAGGGAGAAGCAGGCTCCCTGTGGAGCTAGGAGCCTGATGTGGGACTCGATTTGAGGACTCCAGGATCATGACCTGAGCCGAAGGCAGTGGCTTAACCAACTGAACCACCCAGGCGCCCCTTAAGTCTGTTTTTAATAAAAGTTTTTTTAATTATAATAAGCCATTTTAGATCTAAGCTGCGTGGCTCAAAGTAAAGCTTTTTTCCTCTTTTTCTTTTCATTTCTTTATAAATGATTCAGTGATTGGTGAAGACAGCATAAATTTTAAACACTATTTTTCTCTTCGTTATGAGGATCCATTTATTTCATCCCCTTCCTCCTATCCCAAACTCTCTTTGAATGGTGCCTCAGAGGAAACAGAGGAGGAGAAACAGCAAGCACTCCCCACAAGTAGTTTAGGGTGTCTTACAAGTTTCAGGACACGGAATGCCTTAGACAACTTGACCTGAAACACGTCTGGTCCACTTTCCTATCAGGATGAAAGCCCCCCCTCTTCACAGAAATGAACGAGTGCTCCATGGGGAGGGCTGACCTGGTGAACGGCCACACAAAACCAATCCACACACACAATGCAAGGCTTTCGAGGCTCCATGAAGTAAGTTGTTAACATCAACAACAAAAATGATGCTGGTCTGCAGAGACTATTTACTGATCTCCTATTCCCCACTCTCCAGGCTGAAACCAGAGGTGATTTAAGACTCTCAAGTCATGGCCTTATCTTCCCCGGAGGGAGCCTAAATCCATGTTAAGAACAGTGTCCTTGGCTAGTGTGAAAACAAAGTCATCAGATGAGAACCTGGTGTAAGCACAAGAGACAGCTGTTACTTTGCCCTCTTAGACATTTAAGATGGCTGAGAGCGTGGGTTACTGTATTTCTTCACTTCCATACAAGGAAATGAAGGACACCATGAAAAACTTCAAAGCTCCTATTTCTTCATCGTCGTCGTCTTCTCCTTCTTCTCCTTCTTCTCTCTTCTTCAAGATTTTATTTATTTGACAGAGCGAAACACAGCGAGAGAGGGAACACAAGCAGGGGGACTGAGAGAGGGAGAAGCAGGCTTCCCGCCGAGCGGGGAGCCCGATGTGGGACTCGATCCCGGGTCTCCAGGATTATAACCTGAGCTGAAGGCAGTCGCTTAACGACTGAGCCACCCAGGCGGCCCCAAGTTCCTACTTCTATAGCTTTAGACACTCCCTCCGCTGCTCAGCAAAGGCCATAAGACCTGAGAACGGCTCTACAGTGGAAACATGCGCTGAAGGGGGCACTTCCTCCTAAGCTTCCATTTGTGCCTTGCCCACAACGCCAAGGCTCCTCGTAAACAGCCTTGCATTGTGAAAAGGCAGTCCATTGTACACCTGTAGCCGCCATATGCCGGAAGTTACATTTCCCCGCAGGGCTGCTGCACATGCAATTAGCTGACATTTTACCACCACTGAGTTGACAGAATCCAACGTAGGGAAAGGAATGATCTGAGGCAGGCGGTGAGAGCCATCAACCCCGTGAAGGTGCACGATTCAAATCCGGGCTGACAATGCAGGGGAAAGTGCTTTCTCTTCCTCTGCTTCTGGTCCAGCAGCCGATATGCTCTGGTGAACAGTGCATCTGTGCTCTGGGTGGAGCTGTTTCTGAAGGCTCAGGGCCGTGCTTGGTGAAGGTCTGCACACTCAATGGGCAGGTTCGCGGTGTGCGTTCAGCGGAAGTAGACAAGAGGTTCCATGTAATGCCACATACCTTCTTTCTACCTGGCGGGGTGAGCGGTATGTGGCCCCAACTCTACACTCGAGCTTATGATGCTTTCTATAGACGACCAAAGCATTGTTTAAAAATTGTTCAGGCCTATGTCTTTTTGCATGAACGATCTACTGGGAAATTGTAGGGCATACCAAGCTGTCTGATGTTTCAATATTAAAGCCCCCACGGATCTAGGGAAGTCTGTGCCCATTGGAAAGATAAATACCAAATGCAGATATGGTAGAATTAGGTGCACTAGGTTCTGAGAGGGATTTGAATGCCTTATTGTAATGGAGACTGAACTGAGATGGCCATTTTTTCTGGAAGCTAATATCACTGCCTCTTTCATGAGATTAAGGAGCAGAGCCCCCAAGGCTCATGCACCATTGTTAGTTGGTGGAAAGTTTTTCAAGTTGTCATTCTCTTGAGTGTTACTGTGATAGTGACTCCTAAAGATATCCTTCAATTCTAGAAGCCATTAAGTTGTGCTGCATGATCTGTGCCAATGGAAAGGGATAACAAGCTGACTAATCTAAAAGCGTACTGAATATTCTTTACATGCCAAAGGCCTGGATTGATATATGTGCTCTTAATTCTAACTTGGGTGGCTCTTTTTAAAATTATTTTATTTTTCCAGTGTTCCAAGAATCATTGTTTGTGCTCCACACCCAGTGCTCCATGCAATACGTGCCCTCAATACCCACCACCAGGCTCACCCATCTCCCCATCCCCCTTGGGTGACTCTTAAGACATGTTTGTCCTTGACTTTCCTCATCTACTAAGACCAGAGGGAGAGAGCCTGGTGGCATACTAAGAGAAAATCATCTTTCTAAAGTCTAAAATTTGGGACCTAAAATTTGCTCTGGGGACCTCACAGAAAGTCCTGCAAACAAACTTTCTTTTTCAAAGTAGAGTTTGGCGCAAGTTCACTAGGTTGGATATATCTCCTTGTAAAGTCAAACTTCAAGACTTGATGACCGGATTTAAAAATGAAAAATGGGTTTGAAACACCTTATCTAGGAGCTAATGCAGCTAGATAAAGTGTGGATGGACAAGAAAATGTTAGGTGTAGAATCTCTAAAATAATGGGGTAATCCTGCATTTGAAACGTCCTTGGTTACTCTGGTTTTGTGTTCAAGAAAATAATCAAAGGCACCAATGAGCAGCCCAAGTTTGAGCCTGCCGCTTTACATTTTAGTGTTGTTACCTTTACACTCACGAAGGCTGAGTCCATGGAACAGCCCCTTCTGGTAATCTCCAAAGACAACGTGCCCACGTTCTCGCAGACCTCATATTCAGTCTGTGACCATTCAATACGAGACCACTTCAGTTCCAAACTGTGCATGAAAGGAAAAGAAGAGGGAAAATCATTTTTTAAAAATGCACAGTAAATGCCTGTAGGGGTCCTTTGCCTGGTGGGAGATTGGATCACTGGTTCCTATTCTGGTGATAGAAGTAGCTCATCAACCTACACCAGTGCTAAAAATTTCTTGTCCTTATTTGGTACATTTTAGCTCAAAAATAACTTTTACCAACAATCTCATCCAATGCTTACAATGCCATAAGTTAGGGAAGAGTGAGTATTAGAGTTCTATTTTACAAATGCAGAAACTAAGGTTAAAATGCTGTCACAGAGACTCAAACGTGGGTCCTCAGAAGGGAAAGGAACCGGGAGTGGTGAAGTTCAAGGAGACATTTATGTATGGAAAGGCCATTGACAGGAAATCTTCTCTGTTACTATTTGGCCTTCACTGGTACATCAAGAACGGCTCTAGACAGAGACCACTCTGAACTTGGGTTCCGTTAAATAACTAGTTATCTTTCCGGACGTGCCTTGGAATTACAACATGCATGGGTTTTATAATAAAAATCTTTTCCTTCTTCCATGCATATAAGAGGGCTAACTGACACGTAGTTTGGATACAGCAATGCAACTGAATAAACTTGAACTATAGGGGGTGGTCTTTTTCCCACATATTTAGTGAGCCCAACATTGGATGGAAACGGTCTACTCCTCATAATATAGAAACTTTTTTTCCCAAGTGATTGGGACATAAGCAATCTTCACAGTGATCATTTAACACACTTCTGTCACTTTCCTTTCTCTTGTTTTCCTTTCATTCTAGATTTGCAAAACCCTCAGTAGTTGCCTTACTGTATCCCCAATCTTCCAATTGGATGTAGGCTCTTTCTTCTAGATTTCTTAATGCATTTTGTTTTACAATTTTTTTTCTCACACAACTAGAAATTCTGCATGTCACCACACAGAGTACAGGTCTCACAGGGTTCTCCAGGCTTTCCTGGAGACCAGGCATATGAGAGAGTAAGTTTATCCCCTAGGATCCACTTCATGTCTTGGCACCAATCATGTATCACAGTCACATACTCTAGTTCACCGGCAAGATAAACTCAATGACACTGTTTGTTACTCCAAGGACCACGGACCAGGGCAGCAAGGTAGTGTGGGAGCCCAGAATTATGGCAGAGGTTCACGAATCTATATAAACATATGTGTTTATTCTACTGATACATATGAAATTCATTATTACTGGCATTCTGGGCTTCATAAAATTTTCACATGAAAACAGAATCCTCTTATCAGAAATATTGGGATCCTCATGTGTCCTCAGTGTGACTGAATTCCAATCTGGCACGGAGCAGTCAAGAAATAAAGAAGTAAATGGCTACGCTTCAAGAATCACAAGACAGCAAGCAACGAGGCTATTATAAATGCCAATAAAAACAATGTGTGGCAAAGAATTCTTAAAGGACCCTGCTAAGTGAGAAGGGGGAAAATTCAACAAGATAGATTGGGGCAAAGGACAGAAAGATGAAACAGGGAAGACAAAAGAGCAATGGGAATGAGTGAAATAGACAACGATGGGTGGCTTTCAGCTAAGTCTCTGTAAGGTTGAGATGAATTTCAATGCCCAATCTTCTGAGAATCCATCCATCCATCTGCTGCTGATGGGAACCAGGAGAAGCAAAAACTCATCAGAGTCACTCTGCAGATCCAGGTGACCTCAAGGCCTAAAGCAAAACGCAATTTGATTGCTGATCTAGAACCATAAAGGGACCATGCAGAGTGATGTTCGGCTTCAAAGCCTAAAGGGTTTCAGTGTTTGGGAACATGCACGCATTTCTCTGATGCACGATTAGAATGCCACAAACCACCTAAGGTTGTCGGTACACAACGTTCTAGTTTCTTTTCTTAAAACTCCTCGCTACAAACAGTAAAGATCTACTGAAAAGCCACAAAATTAAACCATGCTGTATACTTTCTAGAAAAATAGCTCAATCCCAAAGCACAGGCACAGCCCCACGATAGGTGTAACACCTGTTTTGAATGTGTGTGATGTCAGCAGTACCAACTTTGAGATCTTTCTATTGAAGGGACCTGTTGCTTAAATTCTATGCAAACACCTGAAAGAAAAGAGAAATTCCACTTGTCCCACGAGTCACACCACTGTGGCTAGGCATCATGTAGACAACCAGACGCAGGAGCCCATGCAAGAATTTTGGAAAGCTCTGGATGTGTATGGGTCATGGAGACAAGGCTTGGGTCGAATCTTCACATTTTAATGATCCCTCCCTCGTCCTGTTGCCATTGGGCAAAGCTCAAGGTCAGGTCAGAAACGAAGTTTACAGACGCATTTTATGTGAAACACACATGGTGATCATTTTCAGTCATTTAGCAAGAAGTGAGAACTCCTTTAGCCCCTAGGTCATGGTTTCTCGACATGGACACTATTGATTTGGGGACCATTCTTTGTTGCTGAGCTGTCCTGTGCATTGTAAGGTGCTTAGCATCATCCCTGGACTCTGCCCACCAGACACAGTCACATCAGCTCCTCCAGTCAAAGCTGCTTCCAGAAATTTCCAAATGTCCCTGAGGGGTAAGTCCTCCTCAGTTGAGAAACACTTCCCCTAGTGATTGTGAGGTATTTATCACAACAGGAAATCTGATTTAATGGGGAAACTGAATTTGAATTCCCAACATCCACCACTGTGGATGGAAGACCTAGGATTGATCAGTGGAGATTAAATTGGATTAGAAGTCATGAGGCTTCTGGTCCCTCTGCCAGAAAGGGACCTCAAAAAATGCACAAAATGCAAAAAATGATCTCAATGTGCAGCACAAGGGACCTGTCTTGCTTTGTTTTGTTTCCTGTCTCTGTTTAATGCCTCTTCTTTTGTTTAACTTTAGCATGTATTTTAAATTTACATATTGCCTTGTTAGTTTATATATTCATATAAGCAGTGATGATTATAAATATTTTAACAACACACTGTCCAGACGGAAGAGATGTGTGTGTTTAATACTGATTTAAGGATGTATAAGACATAATTTATAAGTAATAATATAAGATATACTACAGTTTCATTGTAGATTTCACATACTCTGTTGATTCTCAAATAACATTTCTGTTGACATTTCTCTAACTTTTGCTATGAATATAAGGAAAGCCATCTAAATACTCAATTTAAAACTGCAATCCAGGGGCGCCTGGATGGCCTAGTCAGTTACACACCTGCCTTCAGCTCAGGTTATGATCCCCCAGGGTCCTAGGATTGAGATCCACATTGGGCTCTCTGCTCAGCAAATCTACCTCTCCCCCTCCTCCCCACCCGTGCTCTCTCTCTGTCAAATAAATAAGATCTTTAAAATAAAAAGTAAAAAATAAAATTGCAATCCATCCCTAAAGCCCAGCATCTGTGACCAACTTTTTCCTTTTCCAAAGTAGTATGATGTAGAACATACTATTTAATTTATAATTAATTAATAATATATTAGATATGAAGTCTGCCCCTACATAAACAGGGGTCTTTGGTTCACTGATACCTTCCCAAGTCCCCTGAAGACTGGCTAGAAAACAGTAAGTGCTCAATAGATACCTGTTTAATAAAGGAAGAGACCTTGTTTGCCCGCTGTTTTCCAAGCGAAGCTGGCCATCGAAACCTTTCATCTCCCTGGCCCCATTATCATCATATTCCGCAAAATTTGAAAAAATGCTAGGACAGATGATCCCCACATGTTCTTTCTAGCCCTTACCCTGGATTCTTTAGCTGCGATCGTACTTTATTAGAGTATCAAGAAAGGATGATGTGGGCAAGAGAGCGCTGGACCATAAAGCATGATTGCATCGCACACACCTGTTGCATTTTCTAAGGTACGCGCACGATTCTCAACATTCGGCAATGTCCAGGCACCGCCCCGATTGTCACCGTGTGGAGGAGGGTGATAGTGGCATTTTGTGGGTAGAGACCAGAGATGTTGTGAACATCGCGCAATGCATGGGACACGCTGCCTTCCCCCAGCTCACCCCCAGCCC